>JABSTQ010010859.1:600000-820000 GCA_013358835.2 Ixodes persulcatus
GGCTTACCTGGACCACAGTTCACGAGGAAATTCCAGAATTAGGCTTTATTTTTGGATGTTCGATTTTCACCTGGCAAATTTGGGCCTAAATTTCCAAACAAGTGTCGGGGTGGGCTTCACCGCTGGTTTATACAGTTGGTACGTGGCATTTTGGCTCACATCTGGCACATGGGTAATAACGTCGCAAACCAGTAAAAAAGCCCTAAAATAACCAGTGAAAAGTACTTTGGCACTAAATAAAGCCTTTGGGCAAAACCTTATTAGGCCCAAGCTGGGCCCTTACAGGGTTGCCAGACTTGGGCCAAGTCAGGTATTTCCAGAGTTGTGCTCTTTACTTGAAAAGTGTAATGAATTACAATTACAAATTACTGAGCCTCAAATGTAATGGATTACTGTTACAAATTACTTTCGCTGAAAAGTAACGGATCACTTTACTCGTTACTTTACAAACTACTTTCACGTTACTTTTTTCCGTACTCTTATCCAGAAAACAATAGAAACAATTTTGATATTTTCAAAAATGTTCTGCAACACTACTTTTCACTTCTCATACGCCCGTGTTATGGTAGTCCTTGTAAAAATAAAATCTTGTATTTTAAAGAAAGAGTGTAGGTGCACTTCGTTCACCTGTAAGTTGACAAAGCACCGAAAGCTGCAACCACACCCGGCATCCCGCTAGCTTACGACCTCCGGAAGTGATCACTGGAATTGTGCAGACAAAGCTAGCGGTGCGCATGCTCAGTAGCAGCGTCTACCCCCACTACGAGATTCGGAGCTAAAGAAGTGATATACGAAAGCTCCCTTTTGACTCGGGTGTTTCGCCTGTTATTCGCAAGAAAAGGAAAACTTGGTTCTAACGTTACAATGTATAGCCAATGCAGAATGCAGGTGTCCCAGCTTACCTTGATGTGTTTCCGTTGATTAGCGTTTGTTGTTCTTGCTGATAACAATGTGTGTTATTTTGGCAAGCAAAGTATGCACTGTAACTCTAGGTTTCCGTTCTCCTTAATGCCCTGAGTTTTGAACATCTCAGTAAGAGATGGCCATGGAGACGACGGGCACTCCATGCCCGAAAACTCAACCAGTCAAAGAAAAAGTGGAGGTTACGAGTTATCGATAATTCATCGGTTCTCACTTTCATACCAATGTTCGGGGAGGCCAGGGGAGGGGAGCGCATAGAGAGCGAGAGTAGCGGTGGTCATCGGTCTCACAAAACACTCAAGGATCACACCACCTTTACCCATTCTCTCTCTCTCTCTCACAGCACTCCTTAGGCCCGCTTCAGACGGGGAAATTTCACCAAGCAACGTGACGTCGCAACACCAGCAACACGGGCCGCCCGCGTTTACACGCAGCAACCGAATTGCTACGACTTGCCACCTTCATCAATCGCTTTGATTCTTTTTGCACTATTTAGACGCGCAGCTACGCGCTAAAAACGTGCTTTTATATCTTTGAATGGCGTTGAGAATACTAACTCATCTTTCTGAAAAGGTTTCTTTCCAAAAACAATCCATTTCAGACCCGAACCAAGTCTTTAGCTGTCATCATCACCACCACAGGGATGTCACGTGGAAATATTGCGTCCCTGATTGGCTGTTACCGCTTCCAACGTCTCCCAGTTGTTCTAGTTGCTCGTCCATTTCGAGCCGGACCCAATCTCAGCGATTCGTGTCGATCTAGGGAAAGCTAGGGGACAACCCGCCAGCAACCTCAAAATTGCTGGAAAAGTTGCCCCGTCTGAAGCGGGCCTTACCTAGATGGCCTAACCCCCCCCCCCCCCCTCCTTTCATGTTGACAGTTGCTGGTAAAGTGAGGAGTGGACTCGACCACCATGCCCAGACAAGTAAAACAAAAGAAGTCCGTACCCTCGAAGACGATGCTCTTAGCCTCGCGCCGGGCGCTTTTCAGCCCTGCCTCAAGAGCATGCTAGAATACAGTAGCACACATCAAAGACAAAAAGAATTCGACATCCTCGCACGAAGCTACATCGTCTGTTACGCGAGTTCTGAACCCTCGAATCGAGAGGGTACGGGCCCGCGTTTGATGTCTGTGCAGATAGCGGTAGACGTCGAAAAAGTTGGAAAGGGTAAAACGGTGTAAGAGACAAAAACAAATAAACAAGAAGAGCTCTCTCTTGCCCGGGAGAAGAAAAACACGATGGAAGGTGACGGGGAGCCTACTCGGCGTTGTCCTACTTGATGTTTGTCTTTCGTATATTTGTACATGCCTTGCCCGTTTTTTTAGTGGTTTTAGTAACCGGCCATACAAAAGATCCTCTTTTCTTTTCGGCTATTCTCCCCTTGCTGATGTTTTCTATTTTGTTGAACTTGCTCTCCCTATGCTGCTGAATGTTCTCCTCGTATTGCTGCAGTTACTGTATTATGCTCCTATTTTAAAAAGTAACGAGTAATTAAAGTAATTTATTATCAATATTTTGTAACGAAATTACATTACAAATTACTTCCGAAAAAAAAAGTAACAGGGAGATTACAAAATTACTTGAAAAGGTAGCAGCTTACAAGTAATCCGTTACTTGTAACGGATTACTTTTCAAGTCTGGGTGTTCCTCTGGCCTGCTGTTTGGGACACGTGATTCATTTTTTGATTGCTTGATCATTTTTCTAACAAAAGGTGCTTAAGTGCACTTTTTTAATGATAATACATTTATAACCGTTATTAGAAGGGCAAATCTTTAGCTGCTATATGAGCCAGGTGTCTCGAGCGATAATCATCGGTGTCGGATGCCCTTTTTTACTTAGAAAGTAAACACCGCCACCCTCCCCCGTCTCCGCCACGCACCCATACATTCGCAAGCAAAAAACAGTGTTTCTTTATGGTTACTAGAACAGACAGTTCTAAGCTACCTAATTAATACGATTTTAAAAGTTTGAAACAAAAGTTATTAAATACAAAAGACGAAAACGAAAGAGCGAGCGAGAAGCACAAACACAAGATTTTCTTCACGTCCACCTTCAAGCAGGTCTTCAAGCTTACGTGCCCAAGGAACTCCAGCGTGCAGGTAGCGCAGGTAAAATAGCGGGAAATAGAAAACAAGAAACGAGAGGGGCAAATGGCCGGAAGGGCGCCGAAGGATCTTGACGCTTCTTACATTTCTTTCTTTCTTTCTTGAGCCAGGTTGTATTGTGATGGCCGTCAAAGGCTGTCTGGCCCCCGGGGGTTATCTCGGAAACGGAAGAGGACGAGGGTTAGATGCGCGGGGGACAGGTCTTTGTTGTGTCCGGGGCTGTGTCCTCCCAGAGCGAGCTTCGTTGTTGATGCATGCGTGGCAATCTTGCAACCCATATTGCGTGCAGCGGCTGTTTTATGTATCTACATTCGATCTTGTACATGTTGCAGCAGAAAATGGTTCTTAGCAAACTCGTATACTCAGGTTCGAAAGTTATTCGGTTGCGTTATTTGAAAAGCTGACCGCTACCAGAAGCGACTGAGTGGTTGTTATCTAACATGACACATAACAAACGAGGATTAGTTTGAATGTAAGCGTTGCGTTCCCTTGTAAATGGCAAGTTGTTCATCATTTACTATATATTAAGCTTTAATTAAATAAGCCACACAGACGTAGTACACTGAGTGACACAGTCAATGCGAATAGAGTATTTTTCTTTTTGCGTTTTGCTTCGCAACGCGAATTTAATGACAACAGCCTTAACGTTTTCAAAGGAAAGCGGCAACAACCGGCGATCGTTTGATCGCGCTAACCTTATCATGATCAGTTCAATACTGCTTTTTAAGATTGAGTCACTATGCGCTTGACAGATGCTTTTTTACGTATACAGCACGAGCCGGAATGCTGAACACCTTGTTTTAGTTTCTTTTAATTTTTAAATCGTTAGTCACATATGCTTTAAAAGAAAAACTTGATACCCTTTCTTGTTTCGTGTTCAAGACGTAACTGAAGTACGTACCTTCATAAATGTCATGTTTTAGAACCAAACGAGAATGTAACAAGTCAAATGTTTTTATTCTTTTTTATAGAACTCCTGCAGCGCCTGCTAAGGCAATAATGCAAAAACAATCAATGTTGAAACAATTTTCTGCATTTGCAGTACAGATTATAGTTTTATCCAACGCGTTCCAGTCCTTGACAAACCTAAAAAAAAAGAAATAGAAAGATTTTTGAAATTTCTAACGTGACGGAATGCGAACGCGATCGCACACGTAGCGTATTGCTACAAGCTGCGCTCCGCCCTGAGCTCGGGCGTGCACCCACTCCAGAGTCTGCCCGGGCAGGCTCTGCTGGCTCTGCGGCCGGCCGGCCGGCCGCTCCGTCTTACCGGCGGCCTCTGCCTGCGGCAGGGCCACTGCGCCATGAAAAGGGATTCTCTGTGGGGTGGCGTTCCTTGGAACTACGCCCCGCGCCAGCCAATGGGGTGGCTGCTACAGACTACGGGCTTCGCTCTATCGGACAGGGGAATTTAGGTGCCGTTTGGCGCGGCTTCACAAGCTGATAACGTCGGTTCGCTCCATGGGACAGTTAATGCTTTCGCATTAAAACGAATTTCTGCACAGCTCAGTCCTTGTCCTGTACTCACGTATTTTGTGTTCATCATATTTTCAGTGAGAAAAGTAATTAGGGCTTAAAAGGGAAGATGAGCTAATAATACCAGTCGTGTTATGATAAACACTACGTAAGAATTGTAAACGCATGTTTTTACGTCGAAGCTCTAGTGAACACCAACCTAGTGATAGCTTCATATATTAGTGACGCTTGCGTAACGGTCCTATTGGCCCAAGATAAAGCGAGCGGCTTGACTCAGTATTTTTTCTAGGCCATCAAAATTCTTCTGAGGAGGGTCCCTCAGAGCGCAGGCATAATCTACGACGGGGCAGACATAGGTGAGGTACGCGAATGCTTTTATTTTTTGCGTGGCGTGTTTAAGGTTTAGTTGAACAAAGCCACCTGCTCGACCCGCCTTCGCTGTAACATCATCAATCTGCGCACCCCAGGTGCAGTCAGATGACAAGGTGATTCCTAGATATATTATTAATTGATTCCTTCTTAGACTTGAAACTGACATGAACACATTTTTTTTGTTTACGTTAAGCTGCATTCTCCGCTCACTGCACCAGTGTTCAATTTTATTACGGCGTTACTTGAAGCGAGTTGCGTGCTGCTGGTACGATTCGGTGGGGAGAGGAAGGCGCGCGACCAATTTCCTCGTTTGCCAAGAATTCCTGACAAAAGTTCACGGTACATAAGCTCAAGGGACAAAAGCTCACAAATTGTCTGACAAGCCCAGTGAAAAGCTCACCTTTATGTTACTACATAGAACGAAAAATTGTTCATTTCCATTCATCTTGACATAGGATCCGGTTTTGTGAATATTAGCACCCATTCGTCTGTCCAGAAGAATACGTCAGACAGCAACATTGTTCTTATAGGTGTACAATATAAGCATAACTCAAATAAATAAATATTAAATAGTGAGAAATAAATTGCCGACGAATAGCAAGTAGAACAGTGCTTATCACGAATCTGGCCAATGTTAGCTCTTGAAGGTCATCCGTGCAGGGAACTTGTGCCGGTGAGATTAAGACTGCCGAGCATTTAAGGAGTCCCATCTTTTGTTATCAGAAACGTTTTCATTATGCCGCACAAGAATCACCTGTACTCAGCACGAGAGGTGTGGAAGAGGGTGATGATGATGTTTATGCGGCGTCGCACATGCGTATCAAAGCAAAATGACACCTCAAGTAGATTTTCAAATGTAAAATTGTAAACTTAGAGACCGGCTTTCGGCAGCGGCCTTTCCACTCCTGAATACAATGGATTAAATTATGCGGAACTAGCGGTCTCATAAGCAAGGTTCGACTGGAATTGAAGCATTAGTTACGCGTTTGCATTATCCAGCTGCGTTTCCTGCAAAAAACTGTAATTCACCATTCGAAATGAGTGATGGATATTTCATTTTTGAACATTCATAGTGCAACGTACGTGGGAGATATTGCCAGAGAATCATATGTTTGGGCTAAAATAAGGAAGCCGGTTATAAGGCGGAACATACGGCGTATACAGCGACAAATAATACACTTTTCTGGTTTTATTTATATTATGCCGGCGCGCAGATGTTGGGATAGCACACTACAAATACATATAAATCAAACTTCATTTTTTTGCCTGCGTGCTCCTGTTTGTGATGGCATTTCCATCGAAGCCGCTTTCACTTTCTACGCTTCCCTATCACCAAGCAACCCTCCGAGGCACCTAAGAAAAAAAAATAGGGTGGGAGACAGCAATGACGGGAGGTGTTGTGCACAAATAAAAACGCATTTTTCTTTTTTGTTATATTTGCTGCCGCTTTCTCCCGATCAAAATGCACCCAACCCACGCAAACAAACCCAAGATGCCGCAAACAACTCGCGATACGACGCAACGTCTCTCCACGCAACGTAAAGCCCGAAAAACGTTCAACGGTCTTTTTTGGGGGAGGGGAGGTTTTGGACAGCACAATGGGGGGACACCAGGCCGCCCCCTCCTGCCACACAAACACACTTTTTCCTCCAAGGTCGGGCATGCACCTCCCCTGAGCAACTTTCTTTTGCTTCTCTCCCAAGGCGTCCCCCAACCGGGGGCACCTTCCTCCCGGTCTATTGTACCCACTTCCCGGTCTCCCGTATGGGCGTCTGGCACGTCGTCTGCTCCGCCTGAAGGAAGTGCCCCGGCTTTTTCTTTGGGGGGGATGACGTAGTCCTCTCACTGGCGTGCACTCGCCGTCTGCTCGGTGGAATCGCACGGTGTGGCTCGCCTGGCTCGTGTACACTGGAGCAACGTTTAGAGTATCAACATTTTATTTCTTAGTTTCTTTTGCCCGATTCCTTAAGGGTCGTCCTTGGTAACATCCCACACCGCCTGGTGATAGTTACAAAATTCCAGACGAGAAGCAAATTAGATCAGAATAACTAGGGGAGGAATCATACTTTTGGTTTTAGTTTCTACGCTAGGTGGCACAAGCTACCGCTCATTGTAAAGGGTACAGCCGCTAGCATCCATTCATCCATCCATCGATCCATACCTAGGGCGCGCACCATGTGTTCGCCTTTGACTCTTCGCCGAACGCTAACACGGCCCTCATATTCGGTACATGCTCAGAGTGCGTGCCCATACAATGGCGGCCTCGAACAACTGGAACAGTAGCTCCTAGATGACGCGCACTCTTGAGAAGTGTCTATACTTTGTTTCACCTTAAGTCCAGACGCAGCCCACGCTACGAGCTGATGGAAGCAACGAGAAAGCGTAAAACAAAATGCCCTATCACGGTGTTTGTCATGCTTCTGTACGTGTTCTATCATAGCTCCATCAGTCATAAACAGAAAAGGACTAGTGACTTTCGCTTTTGACGCTGAGCTTGCTTTAGAGGGACAATGTCAGGAAGCGGGGGATATTGCTTTACTCAGTCGCGGGCAGTCTGAACATTTTTTGGAAGCATAAAAGCCGTTTGGCGATTTCAAATATAGTTTCAGCTAACTGGCAACAGTTATTTTAAGCACCAAGATGATTTAAGTGACCTTTTTTTAAAGCTTAGCTTACTTAGGGCTCTAGTGTATACGCTAAAAAAAAATAAAGCAAAGGAGATGAAAGAGGGGGTGAGGGGTTAAATTAATCACGATTGTTTGCGGGTCAAATCTCCCTTTTCCCAATAAGTACACTCAAACTAGAAGTATAAAAGCTCGAGTAAAACCTCGGATACCGGAACTAGGAAAACCTGTAAAATGCACATCACTTGGTGGGAGATCTTTGAGTGTGGTTACACAGGTGGTGTGCATTCGTTTTCCGCCATTCAATAGTATAGGTTAAATACTGTATCTTTAGGCGCGCACTTGTCCGAGCAGCACAGTTACCCGGCCGAAAAAAGCAAACTGGTTTTTGTACGAGATTTTAGGGTATTTAAAAGCTCTGAAAAGTAAGGTAGAGCTATACTTGGCATTCTTTGGCCTTCGTCAGGGAACCTGGCACTAAATCGCCATATAAGCGCTAAAGTTGGGCTTCGCTGCCTGCTGGTTTGGCTGTCGTCTGCGTCTCTGTGCCTAATTCGCCAGTCGAGTGCGAGAATTAAGTTTCATTGCTGGTTGTTCGATCGAGACGTATTATCTTTGGCTGAAGTGTGGCACTTTGGCAATTATGTGGCGAAGAAGGGAAAATTAATAGAAAAGCTAAAGAAAAGTACTTTCGCACTAAATAACGCTTTGGAGCAGAAGCGCATTAGGCACAAATTGGGTTCCTAGGATTGCCAATTTTGTGCCGCGTTTGACGTTTCTCTTGTAAGCTGTCTGGTATATGCCTTCTTTTTTTTTTTTTTTGCTAAAAGGAGGGACAGTGACTGTCGCCTCATTTTTCGCTGTGGCTACCCGTTAAGCTGGTTTCATATTTTTTTCTCAGATGTCCCACGGTGTCAGAACTGCTGTGTTGGCTGTTTCTCACCAGAAGGAAGTTTCCACTTTCTAGATCTTCGTGTTCAAATGCTCGACTAATGGCGTACAACGTCACAGTTCGAGACCTGTGCGATCTTCAGAGCTCGAGCAAAACACCAAAAATGCTCACAGTAACGTGGTGAGTTTCGGAAGTCGCAAGCCCTGACAGAAGGAAAATGAACAGGGCCTTGGCATGCATGTTAATTCCACGGCGGTTGTAAAACGGCAAGCGGCATGCGATATACTTGCTGAAAGTGAAAATGAACGGGATTAGTAGAGAAATTGATCCAATAGGAAATGATCCCAAATGAGAACCCGGGAGTGACGTCTACTCAAAATTAAATTTCGCGACATTGTAAACTTGGTTTTGACGAGCTGATTGATCGGTCGTACTGGATGTAATGGGAGAAAGCGTTGTCTCTAAAATCGGATTGTTTCTTGAGATGAATACCTTTGCTGCGTAGAGTTTTGTTCCTTGAACATTTAAGCAAATAAGCAAGCTTAACTAAAACACCAAGATTTGAAAACATTACAATACAGTATAACTTTCAAAAATTAAAACACGTTTTAATGAAAATAACTAATGACCCCTTTTTTACCAGAAGACTTCCTAAGGGCTTGAAGATATATATTATACCTCCATTGTATAAAAATGGTAAATAAAAAAAAAACTAGAGAGCTACGGACCCATTTCTATTCTACCTGCATTAGCTCATATAATCGAAAAGGGGGTGCAACTTACAATGACCAGTTTTTGTGAAAACTTTAATATATTTTCTAGCACGCAATCTGGTTTTGGACAGAAAAAAAGTACTATTACACTTTGAGAAGATTTTTCTGACTCTGTTAAGGAAGCACTAGACAACTGAAAAGCTTTACAGAATAGGTTTCAGCTAGGGGAGAGTTTTATAACTTTTTTTCAGAACTACTTTACCGACAGACTACAAATGGTTAAAATTATGAATAATATAAGCAGTACAGCTATAGTCGAATGTGGTGTACCACAAGGTAGCACTTTGGGACCAATTTTCTTTAATGTTTACCTAAATTATTCAGGTATTGTACCACTGCAAGCTAAGCTATTTCAGCATTCTGACAATACGGTGCTAGTTTTACCCTCTGAAAACTATGATGATGCTGTTTTAGTCTTCCAAAGAGATATAGATACAAGAATAGGTTGGTTTAACTCAAACGTCATTTGAGTAAATTTTGCCAAAACTAAGCTACTGTGTTTTCGAAAACCTGATAAACGTGTTGATATGTCAATTAGAATTTTACTACCATCGCCACCGTGTAACAATTGTAATTGTAAGCCTTTGCCATACGATAATTATGTCAAATCAAATATCTAGGATTATACGTGGACGAACATTTATCATGGAACCACTATGTGGAATTTGTGACTAAACGACTACGTGCCGTTTCAGCATATTTGTACAGGGTAAGAAGCTTGTGCAGCGTGAAGACTAGTGGTGTATAGGTCGTTATCTAAATATATTCTACGATAGGGAATCACTTTATTTGGGCACAGTTCTCCATACAAGAAGGATGCAAAAAAAAAAAAAACTTTAAAACGCATGGTGCAAAACTCTACATACGGAACTCCGTACGAAACATTAAAGATGAAAGATAAAGCAAAAATCTCCAAAATTTATTTCTCGAAAAATTTCAAAGATATGTTACGTTTATAAATTATTTCTATGATTATACGTTCAAGGATCCTATTGACAAGCCTAGGAACCTAAGACGTAAATAAACGTTTAAAACCGCCAGAGTTTACACACGGTATGAAAAAGGTGTATAACTGACTATATCCCTCCTTATTTAATGAGCTTAATGAGCCATTAATTGCAATAAAATTTATAAAATTACTAAAAAATCAATAACAAATCGGTGCCTCTTTTTAACTCCATAAACACTGCTTTACTTTGATCCCGATATGCTTGCCTCATAATAATTTTTATTAGTTGTGTTAATTGGTTTTGTGCCGAATTTGGGCTCCGTTTTGTATTAATGTTGGTGTTGATGGCCATAATATTCCTACTCGTTGGATTTTTTATCTTGCTGCATTGATATGCATTTCGCTGGATTGACTGGTCCTACGCACAAGCAGGGTACTGCTTTTGTAGGCCAGCATTATTTCTTTGTATTTGTAAAGTGAATACAAAACATTATTATTATTCGCGTACCAATTAATTCTGCAAAGCGTAATCAAGATTAAAAAACGAGACTGAGATAAACGTCGGAAAGATGTGCTTCTCCCTTTTTTATTTAATCCTCAGTCTCAGTTTTTCTTCTTTTTTTATTTCGAAGCATCAACGATTAGCTTATTTTGTAGGTATTATTGCGAGTTTAACAACTTTGTTACTCAGAACTTGGTTGCGAGGTTACTGGTGAAGACTATTAAAGACAAACGATACTGTTAGTGTAGGGTTAGGTCAGGTGCGGTACGTTAGATCTTTTAATATGTAATTTTTTTATTTCTGTAAAATTAATACGCCGATGTTGAGGATTTGCATTTTATTTTCTGTAGCTAAGCGAACGAGCGAATTTTTATTTCAGACAGCTTAGTGTTCGTCTTCATTGCTGCTCATTTTAAACCGATAAAAGTAACCCTGATATTAAAATTTTACCTTTTGGATTATTTGGATCTCACCGCCAATAAATATGCAGATTACGTTATAGACACTGCCAGCACTAAAAGGTAACTCCTCGTAAAAAATAAAAAGGAGCCTACGCAAATTCATTAATTTAGACTAAAACCTTTGTGTGAACAACGATTTACGTTTTAGCTCAAATAATTAGACTAAAGCAGACCTTTCTAACGAGGCGCGCGTCTTGAGTGTAGACAGGAAATAGTCCATGTCAAAAATCGTCTCACACAAAATGGTCTCAGAAAAGAAGTTTTTCTAAAGTATAAAGACGGAGAAATTAGTAGCCCCAAGTGCACGGAAATTAAAGTGGTGACACAAAAAAAATCGCGTAAGCTATCTCAAAAGGACTTGTAACGTCCGTTAAAATGTCCTCCGCTATTGACGCGGCCTATAGGACAAAAACAAAAAGACAAAAAAAAATTAAAAATGTGAAAAACCACGACGACACTGGGGACACATTTCGGGTGTAAAAACGTGGGACATCTCGCATTCGGAGTGGCGTCCTGCGCCTCCTGAACAACCCAGCAGCAACACAAAAGAGTAATAGGGCTTTTTCCCCTGTCCTTTTCGTTGTTTTCTCGTTTACGTGGCATAGAAGGAAAAAAAAAAACTGTGCAAAGCCGGGAAAGGACAGGGAGGAAACACACCTCGGAGGATAGGCAACGAAAAAAAAAACACGTAAATATTCCGTTTCCCTTAAAAATAGGGAAAGTGGTGGATGCGGTGTAGGGAACCGTGAAAGCGAGTAAGAATGAAGAAAGGCCAGTGAATCAGTCGGTGGTCTCGGCACCGCAACACTTTTCCTTTTCACAACCCTCTTTTTTTATGGAGCAAAAAAAATGGGGAAGATAAAGGGGAAAGCGTTTTGCTTCCGGAGGCGGCTGTGGTTGAATGTGTCTGCATTTGGCGAGCTTGACATTGGGGAAGCAAAGGAGTGAATGCCGTCGACTTCCTCGATTTCTGCGTGCACGATGCCCCGTAGCGGTCGCTTTTTTTTTTTTTTTTATGAAGACCAAACTGTCGCTTTTTTGAGAAAGTTGTTTTACTACTTTTTTCTTACCTGATGTTAGGTTTCAGAAAACCCTTTTTTTGCCTCATATAAGGTGACGTGGGATCTTGTTTGACGGTGCATTGTGTTGTTTCTTTCGACTATAAAAGAATGAAATAGAAGAACGTTTTATCAGCTTTTATATTTTGCTGGAACATGTGGAGCTCACGTTTAAACGGGCATCATAAGTGATGTGCCTTGCCTTCTACTTTCTTGAGTGTGCCGCGTTCTGGACTTTAGGGACTGTTGCTCATTTCAGCATTTCCAGGATGCCGGATGCTGAAATGTGCAAATTGGATGCTGAATTTCTTTAGGGTGGTTTCATTCGAATTAGACAACATTTGTTAAATTTTACAGTTTAGATATATTTGAAGAAACAATATGGGTGATGGCTAGGCTTTTTAAACTAAAAAAAGGAAAAAAAAAGCGTATGAGTAAAGCAATTGCCAAAACAGCGCAAAAAATGACGCAATGACTAGTAGAAGACACGCGAATACCGCGCTGTGTCTGAGATTTTATCAGTCTGCATAAATTTGTGCTTGTGTCTTTTTTTGAGCTTTTCCTTTTATTCTTATGATGCATCGACTCGCACAACCGCACATGGAGAGCAGCAAATTTATACTGCCACATATGGTATATTTTGTAAACAATATTTATTAAATTATCTTTTTTATTTGAAATTGTAATAAAAACTTTTAACGTAACTCATCCTTTCAATAATGCTCCGCGATTCAGGAACTATTTTGGACGCTTTTAAGAAAAAAACAACTGCTGATTTTTTGTGGATTTCGTCATATTGTAAAAACATTGCAACGTAGCAACCAGAACAATTTTGCCTCAAGTTCTGGCGGCAGCATGGAAAACGGGCGGTTAAAACTATAAAACAATAAAGTATCAATACATAACTGCGGATATCTAACACTATATTGCTTGCTTTGGTGATATTTTCTTTAAGAAGATATACCGCCAACATTATTAAAACATACATGGTTCAGAAATTTGAAGTAAGTTTTCCAAAAAGGATTTTAACACGGAATTTGTTCATGGGCTCGGTGGCTGGATATCGACGCAGTTCACTAATTCGCTTGCTTCGCCATGCATGTGCTTGTTTCAGTTATCACCAATGTGCTGATCCCCTCACTGCTGTCTGCTTCGCGGACCATCGCTCCGCAGCTTTCACCACAGTGCTACGAAGGTAACGTGTGTGGTTAAATTCATCGATACTTGAACACAATGCATCGTCACTTGAGCACAAGGTCTTTTAGAAGCTAAGTTGAAATGCACCATCGTCATTGGCAAGATCCGGCGTACGAGTTGTAATAGAACAGCGGCGACTTTTCGCGGCACTCTGTGGGCTCGGAGGCTGTGCATCAGCACAGTTCACTAATCCGCTTATTTTCGCCATGCAGGTTGCTAAATAGTATCGTATTTTTGCAAAAAAGAAAAAAATAAGCCAGCATTTACTTTTTGGTGCAGGTGTCGAGCCTGAATTGTTGCATTGCCATTTCTGTTGCTTGTGTTACGGTCATTCGTTCTTTGCTATTGTTGTCGGGCGATAAGGAAACTAATGCAGGACATCTTACCTCTAAAGCTTTGCTGGCAGAGTTGCAAACGTTGACAGCTGGTCAGGCCCAACTAATTTCAAAATTTCAAGGCCTTAAAAGTCAAGTTTAAACGACAGACAAAACCATATCTGACCGAAGTAAAGAAATGACTGAACTAGAGGGCCACTACCCTTGCGACGTTGCGAGCAGACCTCGAAACTACTCACACTGACACCGCCTATATACGCCTTCCTGATTCCTCTTCATCTGAAACTTTCGCCCAGTCAGAACAACGAGTCCTTCGCCACTGCTCCGAATTCTCGAATATTACCACAGACCCTAAGGAAGTAGAGAGTGCCCATCGTCTGAACGTCACAGAGCTCACCGGTGCTGTCCAATTATTGTGAAATTTACACTTTCAAAAACAACAAATAATATCCTTTCGAACGACCGAAAATTAAAAGGCACCAATTACAGCATCGGCCATGACTTCTCACGTCCGATTTAAAATATCAGGGAACATTTTGTCGCTTTCGCTAAAACTGAATCTGGACGTTATTCATTGCGCTTTAAAACGCTGGTAATCGGCTCAAGCGCTAGTTCTTTGATGAGTCTCACAAACCGTCAAGGAACTTGCGTAGCAAGTGCCTCTTCATCAAGTCGGAAAGAATTGCCCATGTCCTCCTCTCAAGCAAATCTTTCTTTCTCTGCTATATTTACTAATATATGTAACTTTCTTCCGCAGCCTGATATCCTGTCAAGCCTTGTATTGTCATCCGGCAGTAATCTACTGATACTAACGGAAACATATGGTTGACTAACGATATCACTGATGCTGAAGTGTTGGATTATCTGCCGAATTTCCATCTTTATCGTAGCGATCGTAAACGAGCTGCAGAGGGAGGAGTTATCATTGCCGTCAGCCAACGTTACTAGAACCCTCAGTTGGGAAACTCACCGTTGAAACATGGGCCGGTGGCGTCCACCGAGTCCGAGCTAATTACGACAACAACGCCACCCTTTTTCATTTGTCTTTACTGTGGTCACCTTGAACTTTCAGACGGATGTTTTTGCGTAAAAACCAGCGGGAAAAAAACTCTTTTTGTAGTAACTTTTATTGGAGTTTGGTACAAATGGAGGGCGCGTAATGTTTTCTAAAATCTTTAGTTTGCAAGGTTTTGCGGCACAATTAATATTGTTTCTAAACAACCATGCCTCAGCGGTGATTTCAGGTAGCGCGTCCCGACCTAGGTGCATCTTAGCTTCGGTAGTAATTCGCGGCGCGTCCGCTGGGAAGACGGGGGTGGTGCCCCTGTAACCTCTTCCGCCGTATCTGTTTCGGCGCTGTAATAGCTGATTAAAGCCAACATAGACATCACGTGCAGTTGGCCGCTGCGGTTGAAACGGCGGCGTTGCGATCGCCATTAGCTCGGTTCAGGAGGACGGGTAGGTGCCACTTTTTCAGAGCAGTCTCTATGGCAGTTTCTGAACTGAGTGGTTTAGTAACGTTGCCGTCAGCGAACAACTTTTGTGCTCTGCCATCAATATTAGGTCCGATCTTTAAATATTATTGTTAATATATCGTGCTGCCCCCCAATCAGTACTACTTGGTGTCTGCTATAGACCACCTCATAGTTATCCTGATTTTTCGATAAGCTTAATAATATCTTTAACGAACTTACGAACGAACACCCTAACGTTCATATCCTCCTTTTTGGGGCCTTCAATTTTCCGACTGTTCATTAGACTAACTCAACACTCTTAATTGTAAGCAACGCAGAAGCAAGGAAATTCATCGAAACTTGTCTCAACTTCAACTTAACACAATTGGTATCAGAACCCACCCGCGTAGCACGAGATTCTGCAAAACTTTTAGATTTAATACTCACCAGCCATCCGGTGAGCCTGACTTCCATTACTTACCTAAAACAAAAAATAGCGACCATAGAGTTATTCATGCCAGTTTTGAGTTCACCCCGACGACACGCCAGACCTACAAGAAAACAATTCACTTGTACGACAAAGGAAATTATGAAGCGATAAATCCAGAGTTGAAGAGATTACTTCCATATTACGAAACGACCTCTCATAACCAATCTATGCATGCAAACTGGTTGTTTTTCAGAGACAAGACTAATGAACTAACTGATAAATACATTCTCAGAATCAGTTTCTGCGCCCATCGCCGAAAGCCATGGTTCACCAAAACTTTGAAAACTCTAAAAAAAAAAAAGCTTTTTTGTTTCTTGTGCAGCGAAGCTACGAGCGAACCCTTGTACGTGGCAGGAATACTACGTGGCAGAAGAATGTTATCTAATTGCAGTTCAAAATGCAAAGCGATATTTTGTTTTGAACTGCCTAATATTCTAATCCTAAACCCCAGCAAGTTCTGGCAAGTGACAAACCCGCGTAAGACGCAGATGGTTACACTCAGCAATGATTTAGGAGAGATTGTCAACGACTGTTAAAGCGCCAACATATTTATTCATGTATTATCATATGTTTCTACTAGAGAGCCTGAATTTCAATTTCCTATGCAACCTATTATTATACAGTCAGCAATACTCCCCATCATATTCATAACCGACGGCATTTCACCTATGGTCGAAAATAGGAAACTGTCGTCGTTAACCGGTGCCGATGAAATTAATTTAAAATATCTTAAGAATACTAAGCACATTCTGGCAATCTGCTTGCCTTTACTTGTTTCTCACTCACTTTCCAAAGGCATAATCTCACATGACTGAAAAATGGAAAAGGTCATTCCAATCTACAAATCAGGCAACAAAGATTCCCCATTTAACTGTCGTCCCATTTCTCTAACAAGCGTGACTCGCAAAATCATGGAACATGTAATCCATTCTCAAATCATCAATCTTTTAAACTCGAATAATTTGTTCAATAAGTCCCGGCACGGGTTTTGTTAGGGTCACTCTTGCGAAACCCAGCTCGTCATCTTTCTTTGCGGCCTGCATTCTAGCATCCCACTAACATCAGGTGTCCCGCAAAGATCTCTTCTTGGTCCGCTGCGGTTCCTGATATATATTAATAATCTACCGCAACACGTGTCTTCCCATATCCGCACGTTCGCCGATGATTGTGTTATCTCTTGCCCACTCACTAACTCTGCTGACCAAACTGCCCTTCAGAAGGATCTTAACGTTTGGCTGTGGTGCAACTGCTGGCTAGTGACACTTAAAGGGCCGCTGAAAACAAAAATAATGTTTTTTATAAAAAGTCTGGTTGGGAAACGCGTGCCACAAAAATAAATTTTAAGCGGAAAAAAGAAACTTTTAGGTCAATATTGACTTTGCGAGACGCGATTTATTCGGTAGTCACCTCCTTTCCAGTTATTTTCCGCCTTGGCCTTTGGGGTGCGTGGAGAAGGGGTGGATCGGCTTGGGCATCAAGTTGAGGTGGAGAGAGTGTATATCCATCTCGTTGAGGTAGAAAGAGTGTATCACCCTTCCGTGACGTCACGGACTTTGCGCGCAGAATTTAAAATAAATTTCTCGCCGTCACTACTGCTCTAAAAATTTTTTTTTGGTATAATTTTTTTATTTATTGACACGCGTGCCCCAACCAAATCGTTTAAAAAATAATTCTTTTCAGTGGTTTTTTAATTATGATAAATGTAAACTCATGTCTTTTCACAGCCGCCGTAACCCCCATGTCTTACCTTAAGTTATCGCTCGAATTCCCGTCAAATTCTCGTCATACAAATACCTTGGTGTCACCCTCTGCAACGATTTATCATGGCGTTCGCGTATCACCAACATTACCGCATCTGCAAACCGAACACTAGGATTGCTGAAACGTTACCTAGGGTGCTCCCCTCAACACGTCAAATTGCTAGCCTACAAATCACTCATTAGATCAAAGCAGTTCAAAAACGCGCCACTAGATTAATTCATTTTTCATATTCGTACGAGATTAGCCTTTCATAACTGAAAGCTGTATCAAATTTAACTAATCTTTCTTGTCGCCGTACAAACAGGCTCAGTTTATTTCACGAGTTCTCTTATTCTTCGTTCGCCCATGCACCCGACGTGGTATCTCCTGCACGCGTATCCCAGCGCACCGGTCACTTACTGCAAGACTTTCGCCCACGCAACCGCTCCCCTGCCTTTTATCCTCATTTTTTACCCGAGCAGTCTGTGACTGGATACGGCCTTTCCCACCGGATTGCTGCCATCGCCTGCACAGCAACTTTCATGGAACATGAAACTCATTACTTTTGATGTTGAAGATCTGTAACATTTATGAATTATTATTTTCCTTTAAGATTTCCGAGGGAGGTCTTAAAGGAGATCAAATGAAGTGAAGTGAAATGGGCTGAATTTTACGTGAAAAATGTGAAGCTATAGTGTGTCGAATAAGGCAACGTAAAAGAAGCATAGCCCAAACTGGCATTCAAAGAGCATCCAAAACATATAGAATGTATACATAGTTCAAATAATTACATAATATTACTTCTAGGCTCAATTCATTGCAACCAGCAAGTTGCACCAATGGGCTACGCGCGAAGCGAATCCCGGACGACGTCTTTGCTCGGTGCCACGAGGAGGAGGTGAAAATTGCCAACAAACACACCATTCAAGGAATGTCAAAAGTTCTCAAAATGATGAAGTTAATCTTCACGTCCCTCGCTGATTTCAAAGTTATATTATCCCAGCATCTTGTTTTCTCTTCTAGTTTTCAGGGATTTTCACAAAAGAAACACATTGCTTTCGCGACGTGTGAATTTTATATATTCGCCCTCTTCAGAATTTCAAAGTTACGTTCAGTCATGGCTGGATTACAGCGTGTCCCACCCCAAAAAAAATTATAGTGTATTTTGTCACCGCAAAATTAAGCTACGCCTCGCTGAACGCCCATTCTCCACCCAAACGTAGCGCTAGCCGTCTGAATCGGATGCCAAATTTTCTGAACAAACCGTTATCTCAGTTAAAAGTTATAGTTGATTTTCCGAAAATTTCATTGGTAAATGGGGCCCGTTTTCGGCTGTTTTCGGTAACTTGCACCATTCAGCTACATGTATCGCGGGAGGTCCGTTGGCCGCCATTTTGTCAATAAAAAATTTAAAAAAGAAGTTGGTTATAACCTTTAAACAAGATAACGGTTCGTACTGAAACAGTAGCATCTGATTCAGACCACTAGGGCTACATTTGGGCAAGAAATGAGCGATCAGAGACCTGTAGTTTATTTTTGCGGTAAAAAAGAGAGAAATCTGTAAATTTTCTTGATGGCACACCTTGTACTTTTCATAAATATTAAAAGGTAAGAAACATTCTTTCACCAGTATTGGACTGGCTATCTTGTATCTTGCCTCGGTAAAAACCAGTAAAAAGGCAGTTGATCAGGTCTAAATGGATTAGCAACTTGCTCAACAATAACAGGTACTTAAAGGGGCGATGCAACAATTTTTGTATTTTGCGCAAATACCGCTTAGAACGGGTTTTTGACGGTAACAACCTGTGAAATACCCGTACGTTTTTCACCACACGGAATCGAAGTCGCAGAAAAAAATAAAGAGAAACGAGCAGAGTTCATCCCCTCAACTCGCAGCCAGAAAAAGCGGCCACGTGATCTGGAGCCGATTATATGCCGCAAATGTTGATCATAGGCATGCGCTGGGGTTGGCAAGGCACAGGACACGCGCTGAGTTCCAGACATTGTTATGGTTCGGCTGTTGTCGTCATTGCAGCGATTGGACACGGGCCACTACCCGAATGCTTCTCGAGCTATCGATTATCATGAGCCCAAATCGAGTGTCCACGCCATGTTCGGGTCCAATCTATAAGCCGCATTCGAATATCGTCACTGGGCGGTACTGCTACCGTCCAGCTACGTCATCGGGTTTTGCGAAGGAGAGATTGAATGAAAACACTCGGTTTTGTCCTCGAAATTACAGCGCAACAAAGGAGTTTCTTGGTCAGTGGCGTTGCGTGCGAGTATCCTTGAGTCCCACTAGTGCCAGTAAGCTCGTGTAAAGTGAAAAACATTCCAATTGAATATCGTTGCACCGCCCTTTTAATACTTACACAGGTAACCCGTCCCGTTTCTTTGAGCAAAAATTTAGTTATTTACTGTGAATTTAGTATAGCGCGAAGAATCCATGCATGATAAAACAAAACCTGATATTACTTTGGCCAGAGCATGGGTATACCTGGTCCTAAACCGGCAACCAGGGCTAGGCAGAGAAACTCTAAAAAGTATTTGGGAATACAAATACTGAGGTAGCTGTCTTTTAAGGCCCGAAATACAGATACTAAGATACATTTGCGACGAAAATAATCCCTGGAGAAGGGGAACAAGAGGGACAAAGGACAAACACAAATCTCCAAACACAGCTAGGTGACTGGTGCGCGACCGAAAAAATCCGTCTGGTCCGGGTATCGAACCCGGGACCTCACCATTACAGGTGGAGCGCTCTACCAACTGAGCTAACCAGGGGTTAGACGTCAGTAGAGCAAACGGGTTTTATGAGCTGCCACCAGTCTAACACCAACAAGGGTGAAGCTTGCAATCTAAGGTTATTATTATAATGCAATTAATGCAAAGGTGCGAGCGAGCTGGACAAAAATGACGAAAATAATCCATGGAGAAGGGTCGCGCACCAGTCACGTAGCTGTGTTTGGAGATTTGTGTTCGTCCTTTGTCCCTCTTCTTTCCCTTCTCCAGGGATTATTTTCGACATTGTTGTACAGCTCGCTTGCACCTTTGCATTTAATTGCATTATAATCAGACATTTGTGTTTTATGCAATAGGATATCCCTGAAATACTTTTGAAAGAATGTCAAAAAATAATTTCGGAATGCAGATACGAATACTTATAGAAATACATTTGTTCCCGAACGGTGCTTCGGGGGGGGGGGGGGGGGGGGGGGGGTATTTTGGGGCAAATGCAAATGGGAAGTTATGCTTGTGCTCCTTTTTTGTGTCACTTTATGCGCTTCCCCTTACCCCTAAGTGATGCCGCTAAACAAAAACATGTAACGCCTCGTGTGATCTGCATAGTTACTGAAGGGTAAATACTGGGTGCCATGCTTGACAAAAGGTGTTTGCACGGAATAAATCCGTTTTCGCCCCGAGGGCGCATCTCAAACTGCTGTCTTATATGCTTGCTTCTAGTCACCCATAGTGTGTAAGGAGATTCAACAACAGAGCCGTATAGCTTTTGTCTATTCAACTCCTTTTAAGCGTTCGCTACGCTAAATTGTAAAGGGTGGAGGGCTTTGTGAGAGGAGCTTATTTTGTTATTCTTGCAAGTAACCTTCTTTAAACCACAGGTTTTTCTTTATGTTGGTGATTGTGATGGATTACGGTATAGGGAGTGTTATTGTTATAAATATTGAAAAAAGTTGCACCAAACAGATGTTTTTATCTTTAAAATTTATCGTAAAAACGGCAACAAAAGTAACGAGATACCTAAGTCTGGCAAAGTATCGCGATACAAACGATACATTATAAACGTACTTCACAACTGAGTTACAAATACATTTTTCAAATGTATCTCGATACAGAGTTACATGTACTCTAAAGTAACTCTAAGATACTATCGCAATACATTTGTATTCGCAATACTGCCTAGCCCTGCCGCAACCAACTGAAAGAGTTAAGTTTTACTGCTTGTTAGATTGTCACGTGGCACCTGTAGGCTTCGATCCCAATGCAAGTGTCAGATTTAGGCTTTACTGGGGGTTGTTTAGTTTTCACGTGGCATCCTTGGCTCATGTACGGAACTTTGTCACGCTGTGACGAACCGGAGAAAGACTAAACTTCGGCTTATCACTGGTTAGTTATGGCCAAGGCAAAGTACCTTGTCTCTAGCCAGTGCCTTGAAGCAAAACACTATTATGCCCAAGTTAGACTCCTTGGAATGTTAAACTTGGCCCCAGTTATAGTTTCTTTTTCTGGCGTGCACCTGGGGTAATTTGAGCATATTTTAGCTCCTACATTGCAGTTTTTTACGATTGAGTGTGTGTTATGAATGAGTATTTTATATAACCTAGTATTATGCGCAAACAAATTTGTTATATCACAGGTCTTTTCACTCTGCAAACCATTTTACTGGAAGGCTAGACCGTGAGAAACAGGGAAAAATGGAGACTGACAGGACATGTTATCAAACCTTGTGATCATACAGGCGAGGATGGTCAACTGGAATGTTAAAATACTCCCCGTTGCGACGTTTCAGTTGGAGTATTTTTTCATCCCGTTTCACAAAGTTGTAAATTCCGGACCTTTCGCCGCCTATTTCGCCTTCATTTTCACGTATTGTTCCGTCGAATACGAGCACGCTCTTTTCTGAACGGGCGCAAGACGTAGACGGCCATCTTTCAGCTATAAAAAGGTGCCAGACCTAGATTGTTCTTTTGAAAAATGAGAACACGCTTGCCTAGCCTGTACATACGTACGATAAAGTGCGCCGACAGTTCCGGCCTACTTGCCGCCGACGTTATGAAAAGTCTTGCGTTGGCGAAAAGAAGTATCTCAATAACGGGTTACTTGAAGAGCTTTATAACATATTTGGAGATAAAAAAAAGGGGGGGAGGGGTGCTTCTCCGCGACAAAGCAGGAAACAAAAAGATTTCACTCGCGCGCTTTGTTTTTTTTTTTTTTGTTTTTCTCGATTCCGCCGAAGATGTTGGGTAGGCTGCGCCGGGGCGCTGCGACGAGTGAGCTTTCATGCGTCCAAGGTGTAATGTTTCACGCGTATGTTGGGACAACTCCAGCGGAAAGTCATTTTTTACCAGAGCCTTTCATGGCCCTTCGAAAAATGAGATTGAATTTGGGGGCGTCTGTGAGAGCGAATATAATAATGAATATAAAAATCTTAAAAAAAAAAAAGTGTGATTCGAGCGTTTCCGACGCTTTCGAGACGGCATACGCCGCCACGCTCCGACTCGCTGATTGAAAATCAACGGCCCCGTGTCGTTCACGCGTGGTCCATGAAGAAATTTCGAGAACTCTCTTAAGAAAGAAGAAAGAAAAAGGGGCGTATGAACTGAATTGAGATTCAGAGCTGCGCTTTGCAACGATTGTGAAAAAGCTGAAGAAACGAAGGGCGTACCGATTCCCGATAATTTTATAATCGCTCAGCAGTCAATTAGATTGCTTCATTAGCCGATAAGGACGCAGAACAACTAATCAGTAACCGATGCCGCATGACAGTGCGTCTGCTCCTTGCGCGCCTCATATCCGTTTGCTTACCAGCCAAATGCGCCCACGTGCTTTTGTTTACCCCCTTATATCACCAATGACGACACGAGCGTGGCTGCCTCTCGACATCGCGCATTCCCTGCCTGTTCGCCGTCTTACTCTTTGGTTGACGGGCCCCTCCCTCCCATGCTTTCCCATGCGCCAAAAGACGTATTTGACACACTTGCTCGCCGTATACAGTACCGAACAGCCAAGGCAAAAAAAAAAATTGTTTTTGAAATTTAAATACGATTTACTCCATCTAAGGTCAGGGATATTTGATTTACATCCAATTTTTTTCGTTTATATCAGATTAATTTGACTTACATCAATGTTACTCGAAATTGTTTTTTTTTTTGCCAGTAGATGTATTTTTCAGCATGATAGATTGATTGAAGAATTCGTTTTATCACTGATAACAATGCAGACAAAAATAACAACTCTGAATGCAGAGTTTAATTGACAATGGTTGTATGGCAATCATCCAAACCGCACTGGAACAAAAACAGCTTTTTTTGTTTAGTTAGTTGCGAAACTTTATTTGATTTTTCTTTCTACTTCTGACTTTATTGCAGTAGGACACTCATTTTCTAGTATTTCGTTTATTTTTCTTGCGGCTTGAATTCGCTGAAATAGGACGTCACGTAGCTGACGAAAGACGTGTTAGGTAGAAATCAATCTCACAGCTGCTATTTTCACGCAAGATAACATTCTTCTTGTTGCTCGTGTACAATTTTCTACGAATCTTTCTGCCTTTGTGATTCTTCGATTTAAACGCACAATACACATGGACATAGAATGCATCAAACGATATACGAACGCTAAATAACAAATATTTTGTGGGGTATTTGGGCGGGAAAGGGTCGATTTAAATCATCATAGCAAAGCAGGTCGAATTAAAAATCGAGATTTAAATTATGATTTAAAACACGATTTAAATTATATTGATCTTTATTCTCCACCCTGCTGGCAGCTGAAGGAATCCAGGTCGTGGCTAGAGTCCTCTGCATATCCCTTTCGCTACGGAGCGAATAAAAGCTTGCAGCATCCGCCGATAGAAACGCGTACGAAGGAATGGGGAGCGAGGGACGTGAACACAATAGGGAGTTTTAGGGAACCGTTTTGGAACATCCGATACGGAACGATGGGCCCTCCGGTACGCACTGCGCATGCGCTTCCTCGGAAGACTCGCATATGCGCAGTTTGCATATGAGTTTGCAGTATGACGGAAGTCCGTTTGCGTCGATCGGCCGGCGAGTTTTAGAAGAAAATGTTCGTTTGGTTAATTAACTTATGCAGATTCGCCAGGGCAGGTATACTGGATGCGTCAGGTGCATATCAAAGACCGTGCTGGCAGAAAGTGCACGAGAATTGTGCGAGAATGAAGCAGTCTAGTATTATTCTCGTAACTATTATTATTGTGTAACTGGTTTAAGAGTTATTTGTCTTTTCGATCAAATAGTGTTCGGGTCGCTGAAAGTTATTCCAAAGAGTTTTTCTCAATATCAGGCGTACCCCAGGGATCAATTTTGGGTCCTCTACTGTTTTCAATTTTTATAAATGATATAGCGTCCTGTGTAAAGAACGTTGAACTGCTTTTATTTGCTGACGACATCAAGTTGTTCAAGAGTGTTCATTGTCCTTTAGATTGTGATCTGATACAACATGATGTGTCTAATATAGCACAGTGGTGTAAACAAAATCAGTTATTTCTTAATCCTTTAAGAACAAAAGTGATATCGTTGTGCAGACGCCGTGCGATCATTAATAACACTTATCATCTTGAGGGAAATCCGATTGAACGAGTGTCAATTGTAAGGGATCTTGGTGTGTTCATTGACTGCGGATTGACTTTTAAAAATCATGTCTCTTTTGTTGTCAGCTCTGCAATGAAAGTTCTAGGAGTTATATCGCGTTTGACCAAGCATTTTAAAAGGCCCCATTGTTCAATACACCTTTTTCATTCCTTAGTGGTTTCAAGGCTTGAGTTTGCTTCTGTGATTTGAAATTCAATATCTGTAACACAGGCTTTGATCATAGAACGTGTGCAAAAAAGATTTGTTCGAATTGTTTATGATAGATGGATTGGACGACGCGTGTATTATGACTATGAATGCTTACTAAATAGATTTTCGCTGAAGCTTTTATCACACAGAAGAACAGTCCTTGACTTGGTATTCCTGCATAAGATCATTAATGGTGCCATTGATTCTTCATGGCTTATTAGTAAAATCAATTTCCATGTTCCTTTCCGCGCGACGAGACAGTTCATCTGTTTTGATATTTGCTCACCATGCCGTGTGTCACCTCTTTCTCGTTTACAGACATTATATAACAGTATTGTGCCACCTCACGTTGACATCACCTCACCCCTGTCTACATTTCGCTGTCAGTTGGACGAACTTTTGATCACTTCATAGCGCGTCAGTGTATATGCATATCTATTTCTTTTTTAATGAGTAGGATTATTGTTGAAGAGCTTCTATTGTACGAGTTGGTGTACCTAAGAGAAGGCCGCTCGGCCGTTTTAGGGCACCCGAAAAATAAAGATTATTATTATTATTATTATTATTATTATTTCCTTAGTCTTCGGTTCACTCATGGTTCTCGAGGTAAGTTCGTGGCGGAAGTTTTATTTTTGGGAAAGAGAAGTGGAGAGGGAGTGGTCGCCATTGTCATTAATGAGGAAGCGTGTATGATCTCTTCAATACTGTTTTTGTCTCAGTTTTCTTTTTCTTTTTTATCGCAGCTACAAAGGCGGCTTTTCAAAGCCTGATTAGTCTCATTAAACGCCGCTCTCTCCGATGCTCAAAAGACAAGATCACATTGTCTTCTTTTTTTTTTTTTGTTTTCATGCGGTTCAATTTGCTCTTTTGGTTCTGAAGGTTTTTGCAGTGTCGGTTGCGTGCCCTTCGTTATTCTCGCTGCTTTTTTCACTCCGAACTGCTCACACGCAAAGTTGGGCATTCACTTTTTGAGACTTTTTTATTCCTGAATTTTGTGTCAAGACAAATTGCTCTGAAGATTTTTTTAATATAAAAATATTGTGCACAAATAAACGAATTCGCATTGAGCACCAATGCTAAACAAAAAGTAAAAAAAAAAATACGCGTCTAAATTGTTTAGGTCAGTCATTTCGATTGCGACGCAATACGAATCCGCATGAACTTGCTGTGAACAATGCGAAGATTTGAGTCTCCCCATGATGGCGAGAATGCTCAACAGGTTTAGCCAGGCTGCAGCAAAGGCTAGATAACAATAAGAGTACCTGCGCGACAATTGTCCGTAGGACTACAACATTGGCGGTTTTTAAGGTGTTTTGTAGACAGGATAAGCGGCTTTTAGCAAACTGTTACCATGTTCCGACTCCCGAGCACCGCACTACCGGAGCCTTTGAAGCATGCTTTTAAGCACGCGCCCGAGTTATACCTTGACCATGGGGCGCGCGCTTAAAATTATGCTTCAAAGGCACCAGTAGTCCGGTACGCGGAACACGGTAACAATTTGCTAAGAGTCCTCATTGTTAGCCGCCAAATTGTACCGACTAGGTTATTTAGTGCCCCACATAAGAAGCTTTCACTAGACGGTAGTTTTTTTCATAACCTTTCAACAGGGATGGAGAAATGTCGTAAATCTGGTGATCGCGTCTTTGTTCTTCATTAGTGTCCCGCTCTACAGTGGCTCTTATGGCGCTTCCACCGCACGGACGTTCGCACATCCGAAGGTTCGTGCAAAGACAAGGAGTTCGCCTTTGTTGACTTTGCTGCAAACGAAGTTAAAATGAGAGTTTGTATGGTGGCCTCTTTTCTCGCCTTTTCCCGGCGAGTGTGACGGCCAGAAAACAGCTTTGCGGACCTGTGGACGTCGAACGTTATGCCGCGAAGGCACAAGACTATGGGTACGGAAGCGTGAAAAAAACGCATTCAGTTTAGGTACACATCTTCAGCCGTGCGTTGTTTATCTTGAATAAGAAGTTTTGCTAAGAGATTTTGCCCCCTGGTGGGTAAGTTTCGTATCAAAACAATTCGATTATGCATTTTTCGATTTGCCTTTTTGTTTAAAAGACAGTGGTTATTATTTACTTTGTATTTGGCTATGAATATCTGTCCATGGCATTCCCCCGGAGCTGCTGGTATGAATTCCAGATTGCCTTTCCAGCGCCAGAGACCAACTAACCCATACAAAAATGATCTATGGTCGTCTATGGAAAATTATATGGCAGGCTATCACCCCCTATGGCCCTCTATGGTCGGCCATAGAAATCCATAAATACAGCTAAAGCCAGCTATAGAAAAATCTATGGCCCTGTGCCTAAAGACTGGGAACCAATAAATTTTCTTTACCCGCCTATAGAAAATTCCATGGCCACAAGTCTAAAGACTGGGAACCAATAAATTGTCTTTAACCGTCTATAGAAAATTTTATGGCCCTGAGTCTAAACACTGGGAACCAATAAAATTTCTTTAGATGCCTATAGAAAATTATATGGCCCCGTGTCTAAAGACAGCGAACCAATAAATGTTCTTTACCCGCCTACACAAAATTCGTTGGCCCCGAGTTAAAAGACTGGAAACCAAAAAATTGTCTTTATGCGTCTATAGAAAAATTTCTGGCCCCGAGTCTAAAGACTAAGAACCAATAAATTGTCTTTCGACGCCTATAGAAAATCACTACCGGCGCTTACTTTTAGTAAAAACACTCCACGTTAGAAAATTAAATCAATACTGAATTTCTGTAATGCCGGTGACAAACCATGACCCAAGATATGTTCTCTGCTGTTCAACGAGTCGTGAAAACCAGTAATATTGTTTGTTTGAAAAATCCATTAAAATACTTGTGCAACAATTAAAATGAATTATTACCCCCCAAAAGTGAAATTAAATTACACTCGCGCCGAACACTGCAAGATGGGGGCTATTCCAAGAGACAATTCAAATAATGTATTAAGTACGAGTACTATTTGCTCCGCCTCTCCGTGTTTTTGTGACAAATAATGGGTCACAGGCAAAGTCGGATTCAAAAATTAGACTGCCATATATACAGGTAGTGCGATCATAGCATATATTGGAAAGCCCGGTGGCGCAGCGTTGTCGCTGCGTTGTCGCTGTTGTGTGGGGTAGTGTTCTGCTTGTGTTCTGTGTATTCTGTGTGTTCAGAGATGTATGTATATCTACTATGTAGCGCTCACAAATCGGGAGAACTTAAAGAAAAAAAGTTTTTTTTAGATTTTGCTGGTTAAAGAGAGCCATAAGGTAAGCCATAGAGAAAGAAGTCTTTAGCCAACCATTCGAAAAGCTAAAGAGCGCTATGGCTGCACAGCGATAGGGCCATAGACAAAGCTAAAGAGGCCCATAAAGGCGACCATAAAAAATGCTAAAGACAGCCATAGAAAATTATTTAGCTACTTGGGCCAAATAGCTAAAGCCGACCATACAAAGAATTTTCTATAGCCGACCATAGGACATTTTTGTATGGGAAACGTGCCTAACAAGTATAGTATCAATATATCGATATCGAAACCCTCTGCCAATGGCCAGTGGATAAAAAATTACAGGAGGACACTTAAGACTGCTTACGTGAAGAGATACGAAAGCATTCCTACACGCAGCGGATTCCTTCAAGCACCACCGCGCCATGTCTTCCTATCGCACACGGCGCTCCGGCGGTGACATCACACTTCCCCACTCCGCAGACGCGGAGAACTCCGTCGGCTCCACGGCTTCTGTGTATACGGTGCATCTGCGCGTCTGTGCTTTTCTTTGTATGGTGGAAAATACACCTAAAAACACGGACAAAGAAGGAAACACAGGGGACGAGCGTATAGCCCAACTAGCCCAACTCGCAGTTTTAATACTTTTCTTTGTGTTTTTTTTTTTTTTTTTTCTGAGGCGCGTCCGCATTGACCTTGAGCACCCCGCCGACTTCCGTGACGGAGCATCTGAAATGATGCGTCGCAGCCAATGGGAACGTGTCGCAGCCATTTTAACCGCCGTTCATTTAGATGCCTGTTTTTCGCGGTCTCCATAGGACAGTTAATGCTTCCGCATTAAAACTGCCATCTTGTCATTCGGAAAGTCGAGGTTATTGTTGTTCATGTTTCACGTGATACATCTTTATCAAATTTTATTTTGGAAATGTTTAAAGTCTCAGTGTATTGCTGGGCACTTGTATAGACGCTCTCTTCATGCGCCAGATTGGGCCGCCATTGCCGACCTTCTCTTGTCTTACTGAGATGCCGAGCCACTGAAGCAGGCGTTGACGAGCCTCCACAAAGGCTTATGCTGGGGAGAAGGAGGCAGTAGCATCTAAAGGGGCAATAACCTGTCCTGCTGCGGCAATGATCAAGTGAAGCGAACGGAATAAGAGGAAACAAAAACTGAAGGTCACGGTTATGGCGGCGCCCATGGGCATCTGCCTTAAAGCGTCCATAAAAGCAGAGAAAGGAGGAACAGATGGTGCTGAAATAATCTAGGTATATTCAAACATACGGGTTTACCCAAACGTAAATCGGCGATAGTTCAAGACATTTCCAAAAATATGTGGCACCCCCCCCATCGGCTTGACTCATTGCGACGTTCCGATGCACGGCACGTGAAATTATTCAGGAATCGAAGACGGAGTTGACGTTGCTAGCTCCGGTCAAAAGTCGCACCAAAATAAGTGACTGATATCGATCTACAGAGACTAAATACGCGCAGTGCCAAAATATTGCACTGATGAGGGAAACCGCGATCAACTCTAGAACCTATACTAAAAATGCTACCAGCAGCTTTTCAGCGGGCATTCTGTGGGTTGATTGTGTGTCAAGCAATATTGTACCATGATGCCATGTTTTTACTCAAGGATGTTAGTTGTTCGCATTGCCACTTAATTTTGCCGTGTTTTCCGCGGCGTTTTGGGCTGTCCCGGCGGACGATTTCTGCTTGTAATGTTCTGTTTTCACGGCCGTAGTTTGCGGTCGCGCACGAAGACTATAAGGTAGTTTTAGTAAACGTAGAAAAATGTTTGAACAGCAGTAGAGGCGTAGTGATAGCGGGCCGTTTTGAACGGCCGGCTACCGCACCCGCTCGCTGACATGAACAAACATAGGTGGTTGACCCTCGCGAAACTGGAGCTGTGCTCACAGGTGAGACCCTGCATGGTTTGTGTAAATTTTGCGTTTCCATTGTTTCTAGCACAGCTGCTTTGTCTGTTAAAAAGTTACTCTTTCGATACGCCAATAATTTACGTCTTTACTTTTGTTTCGGCACGAAAAAACAAGGTGTTCATGGGCAGTGCCAGGACAAGTCACGACAAGCGCGTTTGTAATCTGTGAGTTTTAGTAGGCCACTTTTATGAGCTCTCTATGCTCTACTTTACGCTCTGCAAGAAGCATCATCTCCACCACGCATGCGTGGCCCGCTCTGAGTTGGAGCGTATCGTTAGTGGAGTGAGCGTGCGCTCCGCTTCACAAGTTGCAGAGCGGACTGCCCTCAGCGTCCTTAGCGTGATCGCTTAGATCTCAAGACGGCTGCACTTACTCAATACGCGTCGATGTTTTTCACCATGACCTCAACCTGAAAGAGACCGAATCAAAAAGTAAAGCGTATGCCCCACGCGTGAAAAGTAGACCATTCTTTTTGAGTTCAATGTAAAACAAAAGAGCGTAATCCAACGAAGTGAACGAGTATCACTTTGCAACCAGCACGGTGTCGGTAAATTCGTCTCGTTTTTGTGGACCTTGTATGGCTATGCAGTCATATGCACGGGAGCGCGTGCTTGAACGCCGATTATACCTGTGCACGCCCCCTCCTGTCGAAAATGCCACTGAAAGTTGTCCACGAGCATAGCGCTCGCAAACCGCACCAAAGATACCGTTCCTCTCAACTTTATTTATTCACATTCGCGCAACATTTTTATATTGTTTAGCTTTCCTCCGTAAATGTTCGCCTTGGATTTCCTTGGTTGATTTAGAAAATAATAGAGACTTGAATACAGCTTTTTTAAAAGTGCATGTCATGCTGCCACTATTCTTCAAGGCCGCCTTTTTTTGGGCAAGCGTCTAGGGAGCAAGATAGCTGCGTCGTTGTTAGTCGCGGATGCGAGTCTAAATGTATTAGACACGAATTCTGCGTCATTGCTGGATATGAACTCGGTTCTAGTCACAAGTCTCGCACTAAAAGCGATGCCCAAAATATTGCGGCCGAATATGTTACCCGGCGGTGTTTTGAAAAGAGTTACCAAGATCGGTCGAAAAAATATTCTACGTCAAGTTTTTGTCTGGTGAAAACCAGACAGGCATAAACAATTTAAAACTTAGTAAACACAACGCCGGACTTCAAAGCAATACCGGTAGATTAGAACGCTTTTCAGAAGTTTCGTTTTAAATTCCGACGTAGCGGGCCTCGCAAGCACAGTTTGATGGCCTCAGAGCTTAGCGGAATTAAGGAACAACTAAATCGTTTTTTTTTAAATTTAAGATACACATTTTTTTTACAACCCTACCATGAAAATGCGCTTTATCCCATATGAGTAACAAGTCCCACCTCAGATGTTTTGGTAGTGTTTAAATACTGCCGTGTTGTAAGAGTGCCTTTTTGTTCTTTTTATTAGGCCGTCAAAGACAAGGGAGCACCCCTGGACAACTGTTGGGGTTTCGTTGACCGCACAGCACGTCCATATGCCGTCCATCAAAGAATCAGAAGCCATACTTTTCTGGTCACAAGCGGGTGCTCGCCGTGAAGTGCCAGGCAGTGATGTTCGCAGACGGCATAATTTTTCAGCTGGGCGAACCCTACGAAGACCATGGGCATGATGCAAGGGGTCTAACATGTTTTGTGTTTTGTTTTTTGGCTCAATATTCGAATGGGTAAGCTGATCACAGTGAATCATATTCAAGCTTTTGTACTGAGCGAAATACTTGTCCAACTAGGCTGAAAGGTATCTAGAAATATTTTAATAAAACAATATTTACTAACGACAGCCATTTTACTTCTCAGATGTGGGTGTGAATATTGCATCTGACCAAATTAGAGTGTTACTGTTGACCCCAGCATTGTAAAAGTAGCCTGTGTTCCGTGGCCTTCTATTGCAAGAAAACACCATAGCACAAGTGAAGCTGAAACTAGGCAGGAGCTCGAGAAGAAAAACGCAATTTCAAAAACACACAACAGAAATGAAAAGAAGTGTAGCCAAGCAAAATGGTTTCAAGTCATCCCCCAAGGCAGATATGTACACTGCGCTCCACTGTTAATACGAACACGATAAAATCACTTTTATTTGCAGTTTATTTCTTTGGCAGCTATTGAGAGAGCTGAAAGTTTGTCGCTCACATTAGTGCCCCAAACAAGTGCTTTATTCCACACCAATAGGTTGATGCCAGCCCCTCGAATTTAAGGTGACGTTTTAGTGTCGTGTCGTTTACCCGCAGTCTCGGGGTTTTTTCAACCATGTGCAGGATATTCATTGTTCCCGCTAATGGTGTCGCGCAGTGTATATAAACACTAAGGTGCCCTATCACAAACTGAAGCATATGAAGAAGAAAAAACTCATTTCATTGGGAAAACAAAAAAGTAGAGATATAAATGGAGCACCCACTTTCGCTAATTTGCACTGTCTTGCTGCCTAAAGTAACCTTACAAAATATCTGTCCGTTTGCCGACTGCTTGCATAAAAAAATTGAGCCCACTGGCTTATACCCGCGCCACACGGGCAACTCGAATGCCATTTACAACGAATGACATCTGAGCAGACGGCCAATCAGCGCGTGACACCCCGGGCGTAGCGCATTCCACGCGTGACAGATTGCGAGCTGATTCGCCGATCACACAAATGTCATTCGTTGTAAATGGCATTCGAGTTGCCCGTGTGGCACGGGTATTAGACAAGGCAGCACCTGTTCCCACCGTTCAGGGGCCGTGAAACGATTGCGGCCAGCGATTTCCCGAAGCAGCCAGAGGTTCTCGACCACCGTGAAACGTTTTCTTGAGGACGCCGTTTCAAACAAAGTCTGCGCAGCCATCTTAGTGCGGCGAGGTTCGTAACGGTCAAGCGCGCTCCCAAGCATGCTTGCATGTGGCGAGCAGCCGTTTGGAATTCCCTTCCAGAAAAACACCACTTACTGAAGCTTTGCTGAGAGTGGAACACGCTTCCTAAAATGGCGAGAAAAGCGGAGCTGACGCTTTACGCTCAAATCCCAGAGCGGGTCGCGCATCGTGATGGCGACTCCGCTTTCCATAGAGCGGAGCGAGAAAGCGAAAACGGTCTACTAAAACTCTTTACTATACTCCGTTTCATTTTATGTTGTACCGCAGCGAAGGCTAGAAGCGCGAGCTCATAGCGTTGGCAGCTGCCCTTATAGCACAAGAGCTTGTGCCGCCGAGATCTGTCCCAGAGCAAGGAGCTCGCGCGTGTAGCCTTTCCTGTGGTACATCATAAGGTGAAATCGACTATAGTACGGAGTCTTAGTAGATTGCATTTTCAGGCCACGTTGTTTGTAGCGGGAGCTCGCGCTGCCACTTCGATGAATGTAAAGATGAATGCTCTGAAGCGCGCCCGTAGCGGTAGCGGGCCTTTGATAACGATCTACTAAAACTCCCTATTATCTACTAATACTCTATCGGTGCGCGCTTAGAGAGCATTAGTAGATTGCGTTTTCAGGCCACACTCTTTGTAGCTGGAGCTCGCGCCGCCACTTCGATGCATGCTCTCAGGCGCACGCCCGCAGCGGTGGAGGGCCTATGGAAAATATCTCCTAAAACTCCTTATTAGAGAGTCTTAGTACAGTATTTAAAAAATCTAGTAAAACGCTATTGACTGCAGCCGTTACTACCTTTCTTTCACCCTTACTACCTTCTTACTAGCTATTTACTACCCCAGAGGCGCAAAGAAGATGGCGCCGTCTGCTGCATCGGCTGCATCGCCAATGGCCAGCGTTAGCGACGCACTTACTGTTTCTGAACGCAGGGGGAGGTATCGAGTGTCCGCACACAATCGTAGCATCTAATATTGTAGCGTGGAGCATGTTTAAGGCAGAGCCGTATATAGAGAGAGTTTGGTCAATGGGAGGAACGGGCAGATTCAGGACGTGCACTAGACGCAGTAAGAGGGCTTGACATGCTTTTTTGGCCAACCAGATTTGTAGCGAGAAACATTTTTAATAAGCGCGCAAGAGTTAAGTGTAGTAACTCTTCATGGTGGAAAATATGGTGCACGTGATGTTTCAATTATGATCTTGCAAGAAGATGTAAAAATCGAATGTGCTAATCAAACTTTATTTTGCTCAGACGGAGTCTAACCTGTCGGACGGCAGATTACCGGCCCTCAGAGCCTGGCGTACAGATGACGGAGATCGTTCTGCTAGATATTTATTTTTGCATGACCGCGATCGAAAAGCAAATACATGGATGCTGAGCACCGGTGAGGGGTGTTGTTTTTATTGACTGTCACAAATAATTTCCGTGTTTACCATTGATTTCTACTAAAAGATAGAAGCCTTTAATCATTTGAAAACTTCCTTGCGGAAGGATATTGGTGCGAAACGAACGCTAATATTTGCAACATTATTCACTGACGTGGAGATAATCGACGATATGTTTCCACACTCAAATGGTCAGCATAAAAGACTCATTAGTAATTAGAGTGATTAGAGTAAGCGTGTTACGTGTGTTCGTCGTATTTGTATATTATCTGTATAGAATGTATCTATTGTGTGTGGAACATGTTTATGTGCAAGATGAATATCTAGTTCAACGCGGTAAAGGGGCTTAGAGCGATAAACTGGCAGCTGAGAGTGACCCCCCACCCGGCCGCCGCCATGTTGCACACTTTTTACCACTAGACATGTGACCTTATAGATTTACGTCTAGGTTTTAACAAAGTACCGCGCACGGATAATTGCTTATTGAGCTTTAATAACAGTACCGGCAATATAAGTTATGCTTCGTTTGTTTTAACTCCAAAATATGCTTTAACGACAAAAACTAGGGCAGCTTTGCAATGGCTCAGATACATACCGTAAGCCGCGGCGCTGTATTTTGGGTTTTATTGGAACTAGACACTGATCTCTGGGGCTAACAGTATTGAAAAATAGTTTTATAAGGTTTTTTTACAGCGATCGCAATAAAAATCTCGGCTCAGTTTTGCGTAAAAGCCTCAGGATTTGGTACGGTCACGTCTTTAGTGATCAAAATTGGACAATATGGCGGCAGCCAGGGTGGGAAGTGGGGAGGAGGGTCACTTTTGCCTGGCGAACGGGATACCAATTTATGGTTCTATATAAGCCCCTCTACGTTGTTGACCTTATTACAAATGTGTAAACGTTGAAATAAACTATATTAATCGGTTTCTTTTTTTTTTACTTTTAGTTGGACCGGTGACTATTGCCACCTGGATTGCTCATTTCCATTTTTAATTTTTGTTATTCTGCCTTCTGATGGTAAGTGGTATAACCACACTCGACGTTTTCTTCAACACTCACGTGACTAGTTGCGTTTCCGCTTGACCGTTACTAACTGCGGTTACTAAACACCTAGTAACAGATGTAACAAGCAGTTACTAGCTTTTACCTAGTAAATAGTAGTAGCCTTTTTTTTCAGTATAGATCGTGTTTTCAGACCACGCTTTGTGTAGCGGGAGCTCGCGCTGCAACTTTGATACATGCTCTGAAGCGCGCGCCCGTAACGATACCGGGGCCTTTGAAAGCGATCTTCTAAAACACCCTATGAGGGAGTTTCAGTTGATTGTTTTCAAAGGCCCGCAACCGTTGCGGGAGCGCACTTCAGAACGTGCATTGAAGTGGCAGCGCGATGTCCCGCTTCGAATAGCGTAGCCTGAAAACCCGATCTACTAAAGCTCGCCTTGCTCGCTCAAGCGTGTCGTGGTGACGAAGTTGGCATTCACTGGCGGCCTTAGTTTAGTCCGTTCCTGAACAGCGTGAGCTTACTAGGTAAGTGGCGGATCGTTCTGAGCCTGCGCTGAGCCTGCGTTCATCGTGGCGAACTCGGTCTTGTGCAGGCAACTTTACGAATGTCTTTGAATATTTGCAACAGACGTTCGATATTCACAAAGCAAAGCAGTAAAACAGCGGTAGCATCTTACCTCACTGATTGGAACTGCTCTTGCGACTGGGCCACTCACATGCTTTGCGGTAGCGCGGTACGGACTTCGCGTCACGCGATGGCCATGCAGCTGATCCCAAGAGTTACTATCATGCTCGAGCCGGTATTTTCGCTTTTGCCGTAGACCCCCGAAACAAAACTTTGAGGTAAGATGTCTACAAAGCGAAACAAGTAATCGAAAAAAAAAAAATGACACCTCGTAATTTAGGGACGTTTCCTTCACTATACAAACAGCCGTAACCCTAAAATTGAGAAATTGTACCGTAGTCATCCTTTAACGTTTTGTAACTTCGGAACGCAAGGAATGCAGAAGGAAAGGAACACGAAGTATGGAAATGACATTCTTTTATGTTCGCTTTACGTTTTGTGCGTTTTGAGCTTCTGATGATAAGCGAGAATGAGCCGTGCCGCTTCCAGGACCTATGAAGCGCTCGAGTCGGTACTTGCGAACACCCAAGCAGTCCCACAATTTCCCTCACCTCGAGGTCGCCTGAGATTTTCCGGAAAGGTATACATAACCCTAACTCACGCCAGCGAGTATGTGTGTTGCGGCAAAAAAGAAACTGTAGCAAGCGTTCACGTAAAATCAGTTTTAATTTTACATATTACTACTTATCTTCGCAATAACATGTGAGAGAATACGAAAAGTAAAGTTGCAACGATGCTTCGACAACGACGTTTGGAGACCACAGTCATAAAAATAGGGGACAAACGAAATCATTTAGCCGTAGGTATAGACTGGCGCAGCATGTCCTACGCAATCGCTCAATGTATCGTAACGTTGAAATAATGTTTGTATAATCATTCCAAGAGCAATGACGGTGACAGCAATGCAAAACGTTCCTTTCTCTTTGTATATTAGGCTGAAAAACTTTTTTGAAAGAAAACAAAAATACCCTATGTCAAATATTTCGTAACTATTTGACATGGGGTAATTGCCAGTCCTATTTTGTATCGCAATGCAAAACATGCTTAGCACAAAACAAAAAAAAAACTGATAATTGTCTAGCTAGGAGAAGTTTAAGACAGATAAATTTACTGTGTTAGGGTTCGTCTGCTGTCACAATGTCTACGTCCATGTCCATCTTCTCCTTGGCCTAGTGTTTTTCGCCCTGTTTGTATTTTTTTGGGAACGTTATTAACTCTCCCGACCGTGTACATTTCTACGGTTTCTTAGATAACGTTTAATGATAGTAGTAACTGTTCGTTTTACATATTATCGCTGGTTTCTATTTTGAACTTACATTAACTGCAACAGCGATGATACATGCATGCTACACAGGTATTTCATGAGTCTTACGTATAGCTTTCCGACCATTGCGTCATTTTAAAATATGGTATTTGCACATTGCGCAACGCGGTTAACGCGATCGGTGCACTTTTATGTATTTTGTTCTTCTAGCACTGACGAGCAACCGTACATATTTCAGCTGGGGTTTCCGTACCCTGATTAACCGATTTTAATGACATGGTTTAATGGCATAATTTTTATTATATCAGAAACAAAAAATCACGTAAACCGGATGATCGAATGCGCGTGCTTACTGTGTCGTACTCTGTACATTTACAACGAGCTTTTTGAATCGAATTACGGGTAGCTCTAGTCCGTTTTTTCGGCTGGCGCGGTCACGTACTATCGCAATCAAAGGAAGGCCCTGAAGCGTGTGGAGAGGTTGAATCTTTCGCACTGTTATTATTTCATTGTATTCTGTTATTATTTTTATTGTACTCTGATTTTAATCCCAGATCGGAGATTCAAGGATCGGGCCGTGACTTCGTGGACATATCAGTGAAGGACTAGTTTGAGACTTGAACCTCTCCAGAGATTCGTTGTCCAGCGGTTGCAAATGAGCGAATGAATCAATAAAACACAAAAGAGAGGATACTTCAAGATGCGTCGTTGAAGGAAGTTGGGGGAGGCGGCCAATTGCTGCTTCAAAAGGAACTTCGAGCGGCTTATGGAACCCTCCAGCGCAGTTCTTCAACAAAACGCAAGATACAAAATAAAAATAAAAATAATCGTATTCTACCTTAAGTCTCAGTCTAACATGCGCATTTGTAAAGCGGCAGCCTTATATAGTTCTAGATTTGATGTCCGAATATTTAAGTGAATCATACATATAGAATCTCAAGGGGCTATCCGTGGAACGTAGATCATAATATTTTTATATATTTTGCCCTTCCGGGTTTCTCAACCACGCAGCCAGGATTTTCTTTTTTTTTTTTTTTTTTTGGGGGGGGGGGGGGGGGGCTCGCCCATGACAAAATGCTGTATGAGGGGGACTGGGAGAGGAGGTTCCAGCAAAATGGAAGATTTCGGGGGGGGGGGGGGGGCTGGCCCCACGCCCCCCCCCCCCCTCCCCCATGAATACGTGCCTGGGGTTTCTATTTATTTACGCCGCAAACCTAAGTTTGAATCTCCCGCGGAAACACTAGCTTTAGTTTAGAGTGTACTCATCATTTTTTCGTTTTTTTTTTTTTGCGTATACTCATGTTACAAGACCAATGAAGCTTTCGCATGTATAGCTTGCAGCGTGCCATGAGAATTAGGTCAGCTAGGGCCATTCAACCCAAAGAAAATCTAAACTTTGTTCTGAACCTGCCTTCTGGCGTCACCAAGAATAATTCCACCCATCAGGACAAGTTCGTCTTCTAACTTCCAGATATTTTTCAAGTTGATGCCTTTTTTCTGTAATGACAGCTTTTGTTGTCATTACTTTGCGCATTAATGACGACCTCCGTGGTCATTACTGTGCAAGGTGTAGGGTTTGCATTCTGCAGGGGTGGAGCCCCGGGATATCCTTTCCCAGTGGAGTCGTTGGGGCGCCGCTCATAGTCTCGGTTACCTTTGTGACGTATAACCCACCATTTCCTTTGCATAATATTCGTTTTGAAACATTTATTGCCTTTGGTTTAGATACTTCATCTAAATTCCGCGTCCCACCTTGTGCACGCTTATACAAGCATCCGCAACTCGCAAGTTGTGCAAAATCGTTTTCCATTCCTGAGCCTTTAATGGCGATCATGAAAAGCAATTAAACTATTTGGCGACAAAGTTGGATTCTCTAGCGTTCTCCGAAAAAGCGTATAAAAATGTTGTGTTACTGGCGTAAAGAAATTCTGTCCTAACCTGCCTTTTCTTGGTCGCCCCGTTGCATAGCTAAGCAGAAGCGCATGGAAACACTTGCGATGGTATCGTGGAAAGATTTGCTATATATTCCAACTAAAAAAAAGATTCGAAAGAAAATATAAAATTCCAAGTAATTTAAACGATATGTGGACTCGAAGAAAGCATACTCTAAACGACCTTATTCTCGCGAGATGGATATTTCACGAATTTATACGAAGTATGGGTTTCTGGAAAATTTCGCGGGCCCACGGGAGTGGTCTGGTATGTATTCGTTAGCATACAATACAATATTCGCGAGGCCTATTTTTCGCGATATTATTGAAGCCGCGAAATTCGCGATCTCGCAAAAACTAACTTCAGCACGCGCTCGCTGTCTCCCGCCGGGCTTCGTTTGCGCGAACGACGAAGTGTTAACGAAAAAGCCAGAAAACTCGCGCTCATTGCGATATATCCGCTTGGTTCGTAACCTGTCACCGAGTATACACCATTCCAATGTCTTCGAATCCACAGCCCAGCGTAAGATCTCCACAGCCCAGAACGCGCAAGTTAGTCGCTTCGAATTACAAGCCATACGCACGAACGATGAAAACGGCAACGGCCCTGAAGCCGTTTTCTAAAACAATCTCACGCTATTCACACGAAGAAAAAAAAACAAAAAAAACACGGGTTTGCTTACACTTTGCGTGGCCTCTGGCCTCTGCTGTTACAGCCAAGCGTTATGTTGTTGTTAGAACCAAATGTTATGTTCTTGTTAGAACGTTATTTATTGCCCTGTTCTACTATACACACATATAGTGCACCACTGTCGTCTGCATCAGTGCGGGCCTAAGGATCCGCCATTACCGTCACGGCGGTCCGGGTGGGTGTACGGAACTCCACGAAAAGCGACGGATATAACACATTTTGTCTTAAAATGCCGAAACCCTGGATCGCGTGCGCATCGGCGGCTTCTGATGTTCCGCAAAAAGAGCCACTCCGCATGCTCAAAACGCGTTCTACAGCCCAGTAGACGGGGATATTTTCGCGCAGATGGTGATTTTTTTGTGATGATGGATTGCCACACAATCTTCGATTCAATACCGCCGTTCACAATCAATAGTAAGTTGTCTTCTTTGTGGCATTGGGTTCATGCAGGGTGAGGAAGAAACGATCTCTGGTAATAAACGTGGACACCTAAATGCGATAAAGTGATATATGCACGGCTTTTGTTTGTTACAGTTGTGTGTTTTATTTTAATTTTAATTTTTTGGGGGCAACTGAAGATCTGTGTATAGGGTATACTCAAAAGATAAATTATTCGCTAGTGAAGTGCAGCATAACCGCGGCACATATGAAACCCAAACGTACTTCAATCTCAGTAGACGTATTACAGTTAAAAGAACGCTTGGTTTACAGATTCGTAGTTGAGCTTTTCTCCGCATCCGCCAAAAGGACGGTGAGCTTTTCTCCGCCACCCGTGTGTGGTGGCTGGTTTATAAGGCATACATCATATGGAATTAAGAAAACAAAACTCTGCTTGACTTTCGAGTGGACGCGGAAGCAGTCGGCATATTCGTGAGAAAAGTTTTCTTTTTTTTTTTAAATGAGCTGAAATTGAGCAATCGCCTGTATTTCTCTCCTTGTTATTGTACTTTTTTTTTCTTCTTTTTTCCTGACATTATGTTACGGTGGGAAACATACGCTATGATACCCGTCTTTCGTTCTCTCTTTCTCTCTCTCTCTCTCTCTCCTCTCATTATGTTTCTTGGAAAAGGCATAAATTACGGCATTCAAATCTATATATTTGAATCGCACGGATCCACCACGAGGCACGCGTTATACCGACAATCTTTTTCACTTCAAAAACATAAGTTTTATTATTTTTTTACCCGCAGGCTCCACCCTACTTTTCCCTTATCCTCATCGGGAAAAAAGGGGTTAGTTTGGCTTCTCCTTTTGGGGGTAATAAAAAAAAAAATACATATCGCTTCGGCCCCACCCTGTTCCACTGCAAAAAAAAAAAAATTAAAATATTTGCATTTTTTTTTTTTTTCCGAAGAGTTCGTAAGGGTGGAGTCTGGGTTTCGAGACCATCAAAAAGCGACAATTTTAACTGCTCTATTTTTTATGCTTTATTTGGTTCCTGCATTTCGCTTTTTTGCAAACCTAAAAAAAAATTAAATACATTGGCTGTCCGCATTGTAAGAGACAGTGGGACGCGTGCGAGCTTGTGTCACTGGCCGCTATGCGTCGCGCATTCGTATTTAAGGTAAAAGCCTACGTACGCTTCGACGAAAGCCCTGGATGCGAGAGTCTTTTTTCTGTATTTTTGTGGTGTATTTTTAGGTGGGGTGAATTTTTTTAATATTTTGTTTTCAGTAAAATTTGTGCCTGTTCTTCGGAGATAATGTGTGTGCTTGCTGGAGGTATAGCGCCTGGTCGCGACTTCTATCCCCAAAAATACTTTTGGGGTGTGGTCCCGCTATTACGTCATTTTCATTTTGTTTTGTGTTTTATCTTTTCTTAGTTAAAGTTTTGTTAGGGTGATGTTTCTTTTTTTATTTTGAGTTTTTATCTTAAAATTGGTAAGGAGGGACAGAAAGGGTTGATCTCCTCACTGCGCATGCTCTCCGACTGAAACTAATTTTCCCATCGCACGGAATTTTGTTGTAGTTTGTGTGTTTTTTTTTCTCCTTGTTTCGAAAATGATCTTGGCAGTACAAAGACATTTTTTTTTTAACTTTTATTTTCCTTAAGTTTGACGCGTTGGCTTTAAGGGGAGTGGCTCTCTATGTTAAAACTGTTGAAAAAAGTGAAACTAAAAAACCGGGATTTGATTTTAATAAGTATTTACACAAATCAAAACGCAGGGAGAGGGTGCTTGTCTGCCTGCTTCCGGAAGGACATGTTTGTGTTTGAGCGCATGCGCACGTATGTCTGTGCGCCTGAGTATGTGAGTCTGCCTGTGTGTAGCTGTCCGTGGATTCGTCATTTTCGAAAGGGTTAGCTCATCAGGGGACGCCTACATCTGCTAATTCCTCTTGTATTTTTTTTTTTGTTTGGTGGGGGGGGGGGGGAGGGGGAGAGAAAGAGAGAGGAATTTATTACTTAAAATTTTAGATGTATTTAGTGTGCGAATTCCCAGGTATGTTTCCCAATTTTAAACTTTTTGTTTTGGTTTGTTATTAGCAAGGTCACACAAGCATACTTCTGCTTTTCTGGCCCAGCCTTCTTGATTCTGTATTTTCAATGTGAATAAACATTATTCTTGTTCCGTATGGCGAAAACGTACAATAGTCATGCCAGCGACCTGGACATATTTTGGGAATATAAGGAAAGCTTTATAACATCCCTCCGTGTGCTTTATGATTGCCTATAAGGAAGCCTGATTACTTTGGTCTGTCTCATTGTCAAGGATCTTTGTTTTGTGCTGATTGTCAGTGTGGGTTCACTTCTCTCCAATTTTTTCTGTTCGACTCATGCCTTTTCATTTTGCACATGTTGTTTTTTCTAGATGCGTGTTTTGAGTTTTTGCTTTACTGTAATTTGGTTTAATCATTATGTTGTAATGGGTCTAGCGCGTTTTTTTTTAAATATTTTATAGTTTATGGGTGTGCCTAGCACCAAGCCGGGCTGGCCGTTTCTGGGCAGCAAATAAAACTGATCCTTGAATCTTTATTATTATTATTATTGTTATTATTATTATTATTATTATTAAAATCATCATCAAGAAGTCCCCAGGAACCGTCGCTCCTTTTTACTACTCTGCGAGTTTTCACTCGTAATCGCTTTCAATCGGCACATCCGGCGCCAACGAGCTTTTTGTGACACGGATGATTCCTCTGGGTCGTTGCGGGCACCGACTTTGCTCAAGATCGGATTCCCAACGTCTTCACTGACAGAATTCCACCGGGTAGGCGTAAGTGATTTGGCGTCTTCGCCCAGCTCGGCTCCTAGAACGCCCGCTGTGCGCGAGCTTGCCTGGCACGACGATCTCCACGGTGAGCAAAGCATCTCGCGCCAGCCTGCCCAACACATCAGGGCGACGCACGTGCCACGGCAGTACTGCACTTCATATCTTTCCCCTCTGCGCGTGTGCTATGTCTTCTTCACTCAAGTGCGCTCAATGCCACGAGAAGATTGTGAACGATGGTCGGCACATGTCTTGCGCCGAGTGCAGAACATCGTATCATCTTGGGAAGCTTTGCTCCGGTGTTGCGGAAAATACATTCAAGACCATGGGTGTTGGAAAACGAGAGGTCTGGCACTGCCGTAGGTGCCGACAACAACATAGCGGCAATAAATCTCAAAGTGAAGCCAGCTCGTCACAATACGCGTCTCCAGCTGGCTACGGAACATCTTCGGTCGCTGGAAGCTAAACTGGAGTGTGTCACCTTGCTGAAGGCCGGCGTTGACACGCTCCTCGACTTACCAACTCAGATGAATCAACTCCTGACTTTGAAGCCGATAGTCGAGAGCCTGAAATCCGCACTAACGGAGGTTCAGAAGGCCGTATACTTTCTGTCGGCTCGGTACGACTCTCTGTTCTCTACAGCCAATACCAACTCCACCGCGATAACAGAGCTCCGCGAGGAAACCACATTGCTAAGAACCGTGGTAACACAGCAGTCTCAGACCATCGAGCACCTGAAAGAAGAGCTGAACGATAGTGACCAGTACAGTCGTCTCTCAAACCTTGAGATACATGGACTCCCTCATGCCCCAAGTGAAAACTTAGTCTCCGTTGTGGGTGAGTTGGCTGGCAAGCTCGGCCTTGAAAACTTTCAGCCAAGGGACATACTGGCGGTACATCGTCTGCCATCTCGGTGCGACGGCCCTCCAGTTATCTTGATTAGATTGGCTTCAGTGTCACTAAGAGAACAATGGCTCGCCACACGGGTAAGCTGAGGGCTCTGGCGGCAGAAGGTTCGTTGCCCAAACTCTTCCTCAACGAGAACCTAACGCGCAAGAATAGGGAACTCTTTTGGATGGTACGGGAGAAAGCAAGGAGCAAGCAGTACCAATTCACTTGAGTGAAAAATGGGAAGCTATTTGCTAAACAGACAGGAACCTCGTCACTGGTTCGCATCCACCGGTTGGCCGACCTGGAATTGATTGTCTAACACTTTTTGTTGCTAAACGGCCTAAAAATAACTGGATAACAACCGCGTCGAATAATGGAAGTACAGTTTCGTCAATGTTCAGATTTTTCTTCATTTCAACGTTTTTCGGAACCAGCTATTGATAGTACTCTTGGCTTCCTACATGTAAATATTAGGAGTATTCGTAAATATTGGGACCAGTTTGTAATAACTGTAAACATTATGTTATCACTGTTTGACGTTTTTTGTGCTAACAGAGTCCATTGCTAAACAAGATTTCTGTGGTGAGTTCCGGACACCGGGATATAAATCATTTTTCTTACACGGCCAATTGGACGAGGAGGAGGAATAGCGATATTTGTTAAAGACTTGTTGTGTACTGAAACACTCGATGTAGAATTTTGCCATTGCGAGTCTTTGTCTGTGAGGCTATGGAATGATAAGTGGTCCTTGATTTTATTAGCTTTTTACAGACCTGCTTCAGTTAATCCTTTAAGATTTTTAGAAGAACTAAAGAATACACTTGGCAATTTTCAGTCTGTCGACATTTGTTTTGTAGGTGATTTCAATATTGATACGCTTCAACCCGTCAAGTGTATTGTTTGTGACAACCTCAATCTTTTAGCGCATTTTGGTCTGGAGGAACTGATTTTAGCTCCAACTCGAGAAGAACTTTTGGATAATCATCTTGTGGCCTCATGTCTGGATCATATAAGCATACGCGCTCCGAATGTTGTCGCAAAATCGGCCGTAATAGAGCAAAAATTAGCCGACCATTACTTTGTGGCGTGTCAACTAGCATCCCAACTCACGATGAAATCAACAATAGCAATAACAAAAACACTGGAAATAACTGATAGAATTAGATTTGATAATTTGGTTAAAACCTATGATTGGGATAGTTTACTCTCTATTCAAGACTTTGATGAAGTGTACTGTAGGTTTAAAGATATATTTGCCTCCTTCAAGGACAAATCTAAAAAGGTTAACACTCTGAGGCGACGTCGAAGCGAACAAGAATGGTTAACGAGTGATACTTTGTCAGCTATCCGCTATAAAGATGTTCTTTGGGCTAGATGTCGGAGATCTCCAACCAATACAAACTTGAAAAAAAAAAATTCCGTTTTATGCGAAATCGTGTAACCGCGCTTATTCGATCAGCAAAAAGAAAATACTTTTGAGATAATTTTTTTAAAGCAAGGTCAAATATTTCAGTGATTTGGAGTTTGATAAATCAATTACGAGGCACGGGGTGTAAAGAGATCGATCGATGCCTCCCTAGAGAAAGTGTTTGGTAACAATATGACAAAACTAGTAGAGGATTTCAATAAGTTCTTCGCTACATTTTCTGGAGTAGCTCGTGATGATACTATGTTAACATCAGATTTTTTTTTTATTCAAATGTTTCCTCGGCATTCCTTCCCGAAATATCTGAACTTGATCTACGCACTTCGCTTCTTACTTTCAAAACTAACAAGGCGCCTGGTATCGACGACATCAGTGCAAATGATCTGCGCCGAAATTATGATTCTATAAAACCTGTGCTCCTTCACATGTTAAATGGTTTCATTTCCTCCGGGATGATCCCAGTTGATTTGAAAAGTGCGCTAGTGAAGCCCATATTTAAGGGGGGAGAGCATAAAAAACTTGACAATTATCGACCAATTTTCATTTTGCCTTGTATTGTCCAAATCTTAGAAAAACATATTTTTCAAACTATGACAGCCTTTCTTGATCGCTTTAATATTTTGTCGCCCAATCAATAGGGGTTTGTCAACGGACGTGGGACACAGCCACTTTTTGAAGATTTTGCAGATGAATTGCATCTAGCCTTCGAGAGGCATCAGGTTGCTTGCGCGCTTTTTATTGATGTAGCAAAGACGTTCGATACAGTGAGTCACAAGATATTACTATCGAAATTGCAAAACATCGGATTCCGTGGCCCATTCCTTTCTCTTCTCCGGAACTTTTTGACAGAGAGAACACAGCTAGTTTATAGGTAATAGTCGAAGTTCCCGAGTTACCTTAAAGGCTGGGGTTCCCCAAGGTTCTGTTTTGTCACCTCTTCTTTTTAACATTTTTGTAAACGATATGTCCAACTCAGTTTCAACATGTAAATTGTTCCAATATGCAGATGATACAGTGTTGCTTTCAAAACATCTTGATTATCCTGTAGCAATCGCTTTACTCCAAGAGGACACTTGTCAACTTCATGACTGGTTTAAGACAAATTGTCTTACGATAAATGCATCTAAAACTCAGCTTGTCTGCTTTCGCAATCCTCTTAAGATGTTAACGCCCAACCATCTTTTATATATGCATACCTCTCTTTGTACATCTTGTAACTGTTGTCCCATATCTTATGTAGATCAAGTTAAATATTTAGGAATTCAATTTGAAAGTGATTTGTCGTGGAATTCCCATCTGTCAAAACTTTGTAAACGACTGAGAAATGTATCTTGTTTACTGTATAATACCCGGTCTTTAATACCTTATTCAACGAAAAAGACAATAGCTCACGCTTTGGCATACAGCGTTTTGCGTTATGGAATAACTATTTTTGGTCACAGCCCAGGACGATGGGGTCAAAAAATTGACTCAGTCTTAAAAGGAATATTTAAAAACATTGTTTATGGTTACATATCGCAAACTGAAGAAGATGTCATAGCAGTCTTTGGCTTACCATTAGTTCCACTCTTTATTGGTTCAAACCGTTGTATTGAAACACTTCTGGTGTGATAATTTCAAAGTACCCCATGTCGTGTCTAGATCGCTTCGACACACCGAAGCGCTATGAAATGCCCTTTGTTGTGACAAAATACGGAAAAAGAATTCAGAATTTCTATGTTCCCTATATATTTAATAGCCTACCGGACGATGTTTACACTGTGGACTCACTAAAAAACTGAAGCAAGTGCTCCGATCTAAAAGTGCAACTTTTTGATTGTGCTGTGTATGTGCATGTGTTTGTATGACAATCATCGTTCATATTGTGATGTATGTTGAACTTGTAACTTTACGTGTGGGGGACGCTTTTTAATTACAAACTGCAGGGTCTTGTCCAATAAGCCTTTTGATGGCTTTGACAGAACCGCCTCACTATCAAGTGAACTACACGCGTAAATAAACATTATTATTATTATTATTATTATTATTATTATTATTATTATATATTATTATTATTATTATTACTATTGCCGCGGCTGCAGCCCAGCTGCATTACTGCCGTTGCCATATAGGGTGCCTCAAATAAGAAGGTTCGATCGAAAATGTGCCGTAAAAATTGGCGCCTGCAAGTGAAACTAATTTTCCCATCGCACGGAATTTTGTTGTAGTTTGTGTGTTTTTTTTTCTCCTTGTTTCGAAAATGATCTTGGCAGTACAAAGACATTTTTTTAACTGTATTTTCCTTAAGTTTGACGCGTTGGCTTTAAGGGGAGTGGCTCTCTATGTTAAAACTGTTGAAAAAAGTGAAACTAAAAAACCGGGATTTGATTTTAATAAGTATTTACACAAATCAAAACGCAGGGAGAGGGTGCTTGTCTGCCTGCTTCCGGAAGGACATGTGTGTGTTTGAGCGCATGCACACGTATGTCTGTGTGCCTGAGTATGTGAGTCTGCCTGTGTGTAGCTGTCCGTGTATTCGTCATTTTCGAAAGCGCTAGCTCATCAGGGGCGCCTAAATCTGCTAATTACTCTTCTTTTTGTATTTTGTTTGGGGGGGGGGGGGAGAGAGAGAGAGAAATTTATTACTTAAAATTTTAGATGTGTTTAGTGTGCGAATTCCCAGGTTTGTTTCCCAATTTTTAAAATTTTTGTTTTGGTTTGTTATTAGCAAAGTCACACAAGCATACTTCTGCTTTCGCGGCCCAGCCTTCTTGATTCTGTATTGTCAATGTGAATAAACATTATTTTTGTTCCGTATGGCGAAAACGTACAGTAGTCATGCAAGCGACCTCGACATATTTTGGGAATATAAGGAAAGCTTTATAACATCCCTCCGTGTGCTTTATGATTGCCTATAAGGAAGCCTGATTACTTTGGTCTATCTCATTGTCAAGGATCTTTGTTTTGTGCTGATTGTCAGTGTGGGTTGACTTCTCTCCGATTTTTTCAGTTCGACTCATGCCTTTTCATTTTGCACATCTTGTTTTTTCTAGATGCGTGTTTTGAGTTTTTCTTTTACTGTAATTGGGTTTAATCATTATGTTGTAATGGGTCTAGCGCGTTTTTTTTTTTATTTTAAAGTTTATGGGTGTGCCAGCACCAAGGCGGGATGCTCGTTTCTGGGCAGCAAATAAAACTGATCCTTGAATATCTTTATTATTATTATTATTACTATTGCCGCGGGTGCAGCCCAGCTGCATTACTGCCATTGCCGTATAGGGTGCCTCAAATAAGAAGGTTCGATCGAAAATGTGCCGTAAAAATCGGCGCCTGCATGTAGAAATCTAAACTTTTCGTCAAAGGTGTATTTCACAAATCGTTTTTTTTTTGTTGTCTTTTTTTTTTTTAAATTATAAAGCGTAGCTCATTTCTGGAAAAAATAGGGCTAAAAACATGCCAGGGTGAACGGCGACGCAGACGGCTGAGTCGAGTGGCTGGACGCGTTTGCCGAACGTATGCATAGATGGCGCTACCTCCTTATTGAGATTTCTCGCGACGACCATGGTCTATTAACATAATATTTTTGCAATGTACCTTTTGTTCAAAAATAAATGCAAAATCAAGAACAAAACTTGAAGTAAAAAAAAACAAATAAACACGGTTGCATAACGATGGCCTCTTGTTGCCGACTGGTTTCGTCTGCGTGCCGTCTACTTTCTTTCGCTGGTCGGCTACACTTTCCGACGCTGCTCCCGATGCCATCTATCATTACGGGCGCCAAACGCGTCCCGGCACTCGACTCGGCCGTCTGCGTCGCCGTTCACCCTGGCATGTTTTTTGGCCCTATATTTTACAGAAAGGGCACTGCGCTTTGAAATTCAACAAAATAGAACTGACCTGTGAGATACACCTCTGACAAAAAGGTTAGATCGCTATAGACACTTTACAGCAGACGTGCATGGGTGCCGCCATAACCGACCTTCAGTTTTTGTTTCCTTCTTATTTTTTCACACTTCGCTCCATCATTACCACAGCAGGAGAGGTTATTGCCATTTTAGATTCGACTCTGTCCTTTTCCCCAGCATTTGCCTTTGTGGAGGCTCGCCAAAGCTCGCTTCAGTGGCTTGGTATCTTGGTAAGACAATAGAAGGTCGGCAATGGCGACTGTAATCTGCCTCGTGTGTAAAGCGTCTATAGGTGCACGCGTTGATTTTTACATCCCATTTTAGATTGAGCCTGGTTATCTCAGACGCCCTACATATATATTTTTTACTTGGCCGCGGCGTGATTAGACATGACTTTCGCATTTCCTTTATTTGAAGAAGATAAAGAACGCTCCATTATGACTATTAAACGCTCAGCGAGTGAGTGCTGAATGAAAGGCATCAAAATAAATGCGCAGGGAAAGCATAGAGAAGGTTCAAGTTTTCTTATGTCCATTATGCGTAGCATAAATACAAACAACAAAATCGTTCACGTACAAGGAAAAAAAAAAAACAAGACAGTACCGAAAATCAAACTAGAGCATCTCGTGAATTAAGCTTCGAGCAGCTCTTTGTTGCGTGTATAGTAGTATACTCGTACTATCATGGTCACCGACATCTTAAGGAACCAAACGAGAAGCGAGAGTCGTGAATATAATAGGCCACTCCCTGTGTTTCTTAACCTATCCGTGGCTGTAGTAAGAGCAAATGCGCAGTAATACCATTGTTGATAGGCATTATAAAAAAAAAAGAGTAAAGAAATACCTTCCCCGTTATACTTGCACATAAAAGCAACGCGTTACCGTTTTAACTAACAAGTGACGCACGTTACATCTGCGTTAACCTTTGTTTATGGAGTACAACTTTTTCACTGTTTTGAGTAGGACAAAGGGTGTGGGCGTTGGAGTTTTTCTAAAGTAGGACTGTCTGCGTGGACAAAAAGGGAGGCAAAAATTTGAAGGAATGTGGGATGTGTGCAAGAATATGGGTAACTTGGCGCTTAGAGACACGAAAAAAAATTGAAGGGCAATTTTTTTAAGTTTTGGGAAGAACACTTTTAATAACGGTAACGGCTAACGTGACTACATTACATGTTACTTGAAATAAGTAACGAACGTATGTCATCAGTTACCATCTTGAAAACGTAACGGGTACGTTACAACGTTACCGAAAAAAAGTAACGCGCTTCCGCCAACACCGAGTAATACTGATCTAAAGATACTTAAAGTATAACTCGATTTTTTCTTGTTGTTGTTTGAAATGTCGGTCAGGGGCGAGTCCAAGCGTCTACAAGCTTTGACTCTGTTCAGCTTTTCGCTGTGTCAGCAAAAAATGCCAGGTGACAGCGCGAGGCAATCTTCTACAAATAGTAATCGGAATATTTCCTTGATTTCATTTTCTCAGGCTGTGTCGCTGAGAACAAACACAGTGTCAGCCGTTCCGGTTGACAGGTGGAAAGTTTACGAACAAAGCCCAAACTCACGCTTATACCTGCCAAGCCCACACTCTAAAAAAAAAAAAAAAAAATTCGCTAGTAAGAGAATTTTTTGGCGTTCTTCGGCTTGTCCATATTTTGCACCCTAAGAAGTTCCTTTAAGCACCCACTAAAAGGATTCTTCCTAACAACCTACAAGGCATTCTTTTGAGTTCTTTTTTTGATGCGAAAGAGTTCTTCATCACTCAGTTACCTTTCTAGCGCGCCAAGGGACGACAGTGCTTGAGGCGAAACGTTTCTTCACGAGCTGAAATAGGTTTTGGGATTTCAAAAAACATTTTCACAACAATCTTTTTTTTTTTTTGTTTTAGAGTGGACAAAAAGCTGCTGGAGACGCGCATGCAACGTTTGGACTGAGAAACGATATCTGCTCTCAGATTCTGAGCACGTGAACATCGTAGCCAGTATTGTACATGTTACTGGAAAAAAATACTCGTTTTTTTTTTTTTAGTTTGTTTAGACCATACATGTTGTCTGCAGCATCAAAGCCAAATACCAGATGGTCTGACAAGGCCTCGATACCGCTATGAAGCAGGAATACAACAATTGATCACTGTCGGCAGCCAAACAAAAAATAAAAAATATACGCTCCAACTAAGCACAGTATGGATGTTGGGAAAAAAAAAAAAAACAAAACAAGAAAAAACAACATTGCGATAGCCTAACAATGGTGGAAAAGATAAGTTCACTTTTCATTAATTTTTCTGCTGATATCGACTTTCCCTTATCAAAGCTTTCTTAAAAGAAGCTTGCATCTACTTGGTACACGCCAACTTGTGATGAATGTATGAATATAACGTCCCTAGTTGAAATAATTGGAAATCTGATACGCAAATTTTAGAGCGCAGCTCTTAGACGCCCGTTTCCGGGTTGAGCGGCGTCGGCGTTGGCCTAACCGCGCGTTGCATTATGAAACGTTTCCCATAATGACGTCACACGTGACGTCATGTGTGACGTCACGAGGATAAAATTTTCCCTCTAAATTTGGCTGGAAAATTTTCGCCCGTTCTGGTGGGAAAATGTTCGCCCGATCTGGCGGGACATTTTCGCTAAATTTAGCTGGGAAGTTGACGTCATGTTACCTCAACACCAAGTCAGTTTCATCGCTAAATTTAGCGAAACAATTTTTGCTAAGTGTCCCGCGAAATTTAGCGGGAAATGTTGGAAAATTTTCCGCTAAATTTAGCGGGAAATTTTGCGAATATTTCCCGCTAAATGAGACGCGAGCAGAAGAGGAGGAGGGGAGGGTATGAAGGGGGAGCAGAGGCATACACTCCCCTCCGTACCATCTCCTCCTCCTCCTCCTCAAGAGCTATATGTGCCCAAATTCTGCATTACGGAGAATTGTAAACGCCTTTCATTCTTTTTTCGAAATATTTGTTCTTATTTTAGGTAATATAAATTTGTCATTCCGCGTGCTGTAATGATGGTCAGGATGAATGCAGAGTGTGAGTGACTTGGTGTCGGTTGTTTACAATCCTGATAAATGTAGGACTGTAAAATTACAATTACTCTTGATTTAAAGGGTTTCAATTAGATTACTTGAGAAACAGTAATTGGCCGTTTAATGACTTTATATTTTTAAAACGACAGATTGTTCAGCCGGTTAAGAAGCGGGTTTTTGTAGCGTCTATTATTGAACTAGAAGCACAGAATTATAAACTACTTATCTTCTTAATCTGCCTATTTTGAAAGACAATTACTCTTTCGAACAATTGGTTCAAGGATTCCTTGTAGAAAATTTGTAGAAAGGACGCCATTAGGAAGGGAAGGGAAAAACTAGGAAAGGTTACAAGTTTATTTTAGTAGTTCCGAAATTGATAAAATTGCTCTTGTGATTACTTCCCAATAAATGCATTCAAATGACAACAAAATTACTTAAAAAAGTAATCGACTAAAAAAAAATCTTGATTATTTGTATTGAGTACAGCACAAGTTGCTCATAGCATCTCAGTTAAAATGAAGTGTGTGACTCTAAACGTCATTTCTGCCTTGACATTCGCTGGACGACTCTTGCAAATCTCAACGATTGGCCAAACGCAGGGTTTGCAGCAACACGCGGGCTATGTTCATGGAAAAGGAGGAAATTAACCCACTGAATAAGGGATGATTAAAAAAGCGACACTCCAATGACCCTACAGTTTTCTGGGCGCCGCCATTTTGTGCCTTGAGCAAAGAGCGGGCGCAATTGGCGATGGTTGCGATTGAAAAATACGACTTTCTTAGCAGTGTTGTCAACCACAAACTAAAACCCGCCGAAGGAATCCAAAAAAACCGCTAATAAGCTGCTACATGTTAGGCGCACACAATGTACTGCTATAATTTGTCTGAAATCAGTGGAATAAATGAAAGCACCCTTCAAAAGGGAGCTATATGTTGTTCGACGTATATCGCTTCCATGCACAGAACGATGCCCATTTGCATGATCTTACCTTTACCAGGTGTCACCAGGCGTACTGTCTTCAACACCTGCCTCCATCGTTCCGTTCTTTAGTGAAAGAGTTCGTGGCAGTTCGTCGCTTCAGTGACCGATTTTCACTTGGTTTGCAAAAAAAAAAAAAAGTTATATTTTGCAAGGTATTTGACTCGGCCAACATCGCTTGAAGCTTCCCGTAACCGGTCTTTAAAGCTTAGAATCCTATAGCCCCCAGTTTTTCTTAATGTGTGTGTATATTTCACTGGGCCCTCTTTATATCGCAGACTTGAAAAATAAATGGGTACATTCACGCACAAATTAAGTTGAAAGAATGTTTCGAGGCACGCCATTTTATTTCTGAATGGCGTCTCAAGCTACTTAAAACGAAAGAATAAAACACAAAAGACGTACATGGACGAAAGTAAACAGTACAATTTTAGGCCGAGAGAAAAAAGAAAACGCTAACAGGACTTCAAAACCGCTAAAAATTCCGCCGCTGAAAAGCAGTCAATTTCACCACTAAAGAACTGGAAAAAAAAAAAAAAAGAAAAACTCTACATTTAGCGGAAAACAAGCTAAATTGGCAACACTGTTTTTGAGCTTCAGATACCAGTGTCAGAAAGTTTGGGCGATATTGTTTTTCTCTGTCGCGGACGTTTCTGAGAATTCTGGAGGACGGAAAAACATTTTTCGCGATTTCAGATAAGACTTCAAGTAACTGGCAACAATTATTTTAAACTAGGTTTGGGCGATTTGTCGATTGACTTTCAAAATAATGAATGAATGCTTTATTCGCGATCAATTTTTTTAACTGGTTAATCGGTTGAATTGTGACGAACAAAAACAAAACAAAAAGAGCAACATAAAAAACACTCTACGCTTTTCTTATTTGACAAACTTGGATTGCACAAAACAAAACACAGATTTTAATTATGTTTTGGAGTAGTCTAGTGATTTAGGTAATATATTTTATTTATCCAAAGTCACCAAGTTGGTTACCAGCGGCGTTCTCGTTCCTCCCAAAGCCGACGGTCGAGCTGCGCGTCGTGGCGTTCAATGGCTGACGCCCGTCAGAAAAGCTTAGCTCGACAATGGACTGGATATTTACGGAGTCAATATGGGTCATTCCTCTGACTGAGCTTTCCGTCAAACTAGTGAGAACACAAAACGAGAGGACGGCGCGTCTACATCGTTAGCGAGGTTGAAACGTTGAGCGGGGGCGGCTCACGCCAAATGCCGTCCCTGTCCTTGAAGAAATTCGCCGGGCACCCTCCGATAACTGCGGAGCTCAACATAGTCGGAACTGTGCGCAGCAACTGCGAAGGATTAGGACGAGAGCATCAAAATCACAAAATAAGTTTGGTTTTTTTGTTTGTTTTCGTTCTATTCTACTTAAAAATTCTGAAAAAACTATTATTCGCGCCCTCTTCCCTCCTTTAACGAGGGTCCTCGTCTGCAGTTAGTTGGCTCGAGGACACTTGTGCAACGCTAAATCTAAACTGACAAGTCCCTTGAGAGGGAAGAGTCGTGGCGTATCCTTCGCCACTTTTACTTGTTTCATGTATTAGACGCTTCGCAGACGTGAAGGAGTACACCAATATGATGGGCAAGCTCTAGGTGAAATTTTAATTCAATGCATAATGCAGGGCGACGTTTGCAACCCACAGCAAGGCGAGAAGGTTATACGGAGCGCAAGTTCGTCTGCCTCTTGCACAGGCGCTGCGATGCTGTCAGAGTGCCGAGCTCTTATTGGCTCATTAAAAAAAACAATAGTGGGTAGACCTCAAGGCATTTAGCACCGAGGTCTACCCACTAGCTTTTTAATCAGAGCCAATCAGAACTCGGCGTCTGCCGTCACCGCAACCCATGTGCAAGAAGCAGACGACTTGCTCTCCGCATATCTGACACGGTCACTTCGACGCCAAGCGCATGTCAGTTCAGCGCAGCGGTGACTATTGTAAACAAGCAAATGAGCTGTTCCTGCCGGCCGCAGGCACGTATCCAGGGGGGAGGCCCATGGGGCCCGGCCCCCCCCCCCCCCCCGAAATCTTCCATTTTGCTGGGACCTCCTCTCCCCCCTCCCCCTCATACAGCATTTTGTCATGGGTGGGCCCCCCCGAAACAAAATCCTGGCTACGTGCCTGACTGCCGGGGGATATCAACGAACGTTTCTGCATCCTCAAGTCGAGAAATGAGCTGTAAGTCTCTTCCTGGGGCCAGAGCTGACGTCCCTCGTTTCCGCGGCTCCAAGCGATTAGATGTCACCTCACGGGATCGTCCTTCACTCTCTTGCCTCCACACCCTCTCCCATCGCCTTCCCCCCCTTTCCAGTGTGGTGTCCTTCACCCTCCCCCTCCTTCACCTATATATGCAAACTTCGGGTCAATAAATGTTGGTGCTAATTGGAAGTTTGTGTTTGTCCGTCCCTTCTCGTTTTCTTCCTCAAGTTTAATTATCCCTACCAACCCGCTCGTTCTGTCCCTACATCGTTAACGTGAGCCCTGTTTGTTCTTGTCCTATGTCACCGACCCCAGAGTTTGCCCCTGTTGAGTTTCTTCAAGCTGCAATTTTCCTTTCCAAGATGACTATGCTGCGCTTACGTCTACGCGTTCTCGGATACTTCGTCCGCAAGAAAGTTCCACACGGTGCCATCAAGCAAGTCACGGGGTTCCAGTCAAGCAACTGGCAAGCCAATTACAGATTCATGCAGATCGCCAGGGATGAAATCTCCAGCGAGATCCGCGTTATGCAAGAGCTTCTGCCCGCCGTGATGTCCAAACATCTGGGACCAAACTTTAATCGGCAACAGTCCTTCAAGTTTCTACAAGAGTCAGCCCGCACCCTTCTGTCAGACTCATGGGATCATTTTCTTCGTCATCAGAAAAAATCCATCGAGGTGACACCCAGAGTCAAACCAGAACCCCCCCTCAACTTGTCCGGAGTGCAGTTATCCCCGTCTACAGAAAGCCTTCTAGCCCACGGGCCGAAGTTTGCTCCTGCGTTCGCCAACACCAGAGTCGACCAGCTGGCCGCGGTGTACGAGATCGCCGCCAGGATACCGGAGGACACCCGTCAGGACTTCGTAGCGGCAGGGTCAAGAGCTGTGTGCTTCCATGGTGGGACAAGGAAAACCAAGAATGCTGCCACCCCAGCTATCAAGGAACTTCAGTCCGCTGAGCTGAGAGTTCTTCAAGCGGACAAGACGGGCAGGTTCGTCATCCTCAACAAAAAACAAATGCAGGAGAAGACCGACGAAGCGCTGAAAAAGAACTTTCTTCCTCTCAAGTCGAGGCCGTCCGGTTCCCTCAGGTCTAAGGTGAAGGCGCTCTGCGACTCCTCCAACCTCCCTTCTCTAAAAAGTGCCATTCTTGCTCCTGCTAAGCAGTACCTATCCATTTTCTTTTCTGCCAAGACACATAAGCCTGGAGTGCCTTTCCGTAGCATTATTTCGGAAACAGGGTGCTGGCAGAAGCCCTTGGCGATGTTCTTACAAAAACATCTCGAAACCTTGGACCTTCCTCAACCTTTCCGACTAAAGAATTCCGGGGACCTTATCCCAACCTTAGATAATTTGCATGCCGGTACGGGAACTGTTGGAGTGTTCTCTCTTGATGTAGTAGATTTGTATTATAGTCTCAATGTGAAAACCCTTCTGGGGTTCGTGTCTGAAGCTGTGCACTTAAGAGGCGTTATAGATTTTCAAAATTCCTGTGGCATCTCACTCTCAGCTTTTCTTGAGTTGATTCGCCTGTATCTTCAGTCCACCCTAGTCGAACACGAGGGCAAAGTGTTTCTTCAGAAATCCGGTGTGTGCATAGGGTCGTGCTTGGCGCCCATCCTAAGCGAAATCTTCATGTTTCACGTTGACACCAAGGTTCAATCAAACCTTGAGCAGGAATTTCCCGAAGCGAGGGTTTATCGCTACGTAGATGATTATCTCATCCTTCATTCCACTAATTCGGATACCGCAGCGATTGAAAGCGTTTTCCAGAAGAACTCCCTCGGGCTCACGTTCACAAAAGAGACACCCTCATCTGAGGAATTACAGTTCCTTGATCTGAGATTGGTCCCCACCGGTGTAGGGATCTGTTGGTCCAATCAGCAGAGGTCTGCGAAGCCTGTTCTGCCGTTCAGCAGCTCGCACTCAAAAAACGTAAAAACTGGTATTGTCCGAAACCTTATTGCTGCTGCCAAACCCAAGTCGTGTCATCACCTTTCCGAAACTATTCTGTCCAATCAGATAGGCCGCCTTCTCAAGGCAGGTTACCCAAAGGACTTGATCGAGCATACTATCAAAAGACTTGTCGCAGGGCCTCAAACCAAAAAGCCACCTCCAAAGTCCCGCTTCGCATGCATCCCCTACATTTATAACATTTCGCATCGACTGAAATCAATAGCGCAGGGCTTCAACACCAACGTGGTTTTCTCGTGTAAGTTTAAATTGGCATCTATTTGCAAAAAAGTCAACAGCCCCGGACCGGCGCCCCCTTGTCAGAAAAAGCACCAGACCAATTATGTAACCTGCGGCAAAGAGTGCGTGTATTCGATTCCCATGTCCTGTGGTGCTAAATACATCGGACAGACGGGCCGTTGCCTAAATGATCGGGTGAGAGAACATGCAAACGAGATCAAGAAAGCAGCCTCCGACACGTCGGAGATTAGTTACCACCCGATTGCCAAACACACCACTGAGTGCCGCGAACCCTGTTCGGCCGACCTTCCTTCGACCACCAGGATTGGAGGTCACGCCTCAAGATACGGACGAGAGATCATGGAGGCCTTCGCCATGCACCACAGTCAAAACAACTTCGGGTCCCCTTCCATAGGCTTATCCAGGAGGGAGATAAACTTCCTGGGGTCAGAGCTGACGTCCCTCGTTTCCGCGGCTCCAAGCGATTAGATGTCACCTCACGGGATCGTCCTTCACTCTCTTGCCTCCACACTCTCTCCCATCGCCTTCCCCCCCTTTCCAGTGTGGTGTCCTTCACCCTCCCCCTCCTTCACCTATACACCAACTCATGTTTACAAACAAACCGGAGCGCCCCTTGCGGACACCACCGGCGCCGCGCATGCGCGATGGGGGTGTGGGCAAGAACCTCGCCGTCGCCCATAAACAAACCATTGAAATGCGATGTTGTCGGCGTCTGTGTGAGTCCCCCTGCCCTTTTTCGCGTTCGGATTGTTGATTCTACGTCGTCCTGGCAATGTCCGACTACTTGAGCGGCGTCAGCGAAATTACCGGGGCTCGTTACACCGCAAAACATTGCGTGAATAACGTGACATCCTGTGATTAATTCCGCGTGTACGCCGCAGAATGTACGCTAAAGCCTGATTTGCATGATGAGATTTCGCTCGCAATTTTCAGTCGCGACGTTGCTGGGGCTGCAAAAGCGTGAACCGTAGCTGAGATGGTCGACGTCGGTACTGAAAATCGCAAGCAGAATCGGACCAAGTGAATCAGGCATAACAAGTCGGTGATGGCCACTGGTAACAATGATCAACGTCTCCTTGTAGCTATTGTTTACATCGAGCCTGCTTCCCACCCTTCAAACATAAGTCTTTTGAGGCCTGCACTTACTTCTTATCGCAAGTACCGGGCGAACATTTGGCCTACGGGCCGGTGTCGTCTAAAAGAGCAGACGACAAGCAGAAACGTTTGAAAGAGCAGACGACAGTTCGAACGATCAGGCGGCCGTTTGAACTTGGAACTTGAAGACGCACTGAACGTAGTCCGCTGCTGGTGCTGGTCCGTACAACTTGACGGTTTCCCGGCGTTCATGTTGGAACAAAACAAATAAATGTGTTGACCACAAATATCCGTGAATTCAAACCAAAGTGCTTCCCGCCCAAGCAATCGTTGTCCGACGGCGTCTGGTTTTCCCTTTTCACGGCACATATCCACGTTCTTGGACGAACCGAACACATGAAAACTGACCTTCAAACCTTTCTCGACTCTTTTGGTACAGTCCCTGTCGCGGCTTTTGACGAGAAGGCAGGTTTTTGTCTGGTTCCTTTCAAAACAACGCAGGAATACACGTCTCAAATGGGGCCTTCCGCCCACAGCCTCAGACCGGAAGTGCGACCGACGCGCCACCACCGCGCCGTGACGTAACAGAGATGAGTTCGTGTATATATGCAAACTTCGGGTCAATAAATGTTGTTGCTAACTGGAAGTTTGTGTTTGTCCGTCCCTTCTCGTTTTCTTCCTCAAGTTTAATTATCTCTTCGGACACTTCTCCAAAACAAGTCAGAGTAGAACTCTAAGTAAAAATATATACATTGCGCTGTTTATCACATTGTAAAAAAAGTCAGCATGGTCAAGCAATGTAATCTTGTCCTCATTAATATATTCGTGGAAATCAGCAAAAATGATTAATCGATTAATTAATCAATTAAAGGGTGCCTATTAATACGGTTAAAATGTTTACTCGACGCCCAGCTTTATTTTAAACGGTTTGGCTGGAAGTTTGTTACCTTGAAGCCTAGGTTTTTTAGTGGTTGAGGACCAAAGTGTACACGGTTAAGCGAGGCAAACTGAACGGTCGTGTTTTCGTTGTAGATTAAAACCTTGAAAATAACGAGGCATTCACTGCTGCTTTCTCTTTCTTTTCCTTTGGAAGTCACGGTTCTAAATAGGATATGATATTACTAGAGTCTCTTGAGGTGGAGACTATAAGAAGACATTTGCGTGTAATATAACGTATGTCCAGTGCATTCGCAGTGTTGGTGTGTTTCGTTCATCCTTTTTATACGGGCCGCCAAGCACGAACTGGGAAAAATGGCAATAAAGGTGACATTTGTTTTGTCCAAACTTATTTATAATTAGAACTTTATATTATAAGAAAGCACTTAAAAAGTATTCTGCTGCGCATCATATGCAGTACATTACATACCGAAAATAGAGCTCCGGCTTTTTTTTTTTTTTTTGCTTTTCAGTGAAGTTTAGTTTGAGGAAATGGGTATTTAGAAGAAAACATATACTAAGACATAACTTTCTGTAACCATGAAACACAAGTTATTAAGGGCATCCATGCACTCCCGCACATTTTGTGCGGTTCAGAGCTACGCTTGCGCGTTCTTCACTCCTGAAAAGCCACAGAGAGTTCTCCCCGAGTATGGAAATTGCAATTGTTTTGTGTTTCTTTTGATGATGCCTCAGCGTGCCTGAACTTTAAAGCGCAAAATCTTCTTTACGAAGTCCGACCGAGATGCAGTTGATCAGGGGCACACACAGCGTACTCAGGCTTTTGGTAAAGCTAGCTGTGCACATTGACATTGAGAGTGAGAAGTGTTTCACATTTTGTGTTTTGAGAACCTTTCCAGGTGTTCATTTATCCATAACGTTCAGTCCTGAATATGTTGCTTTTAGAGTGACAATGAACAAATTTTCGACACCACTGAAATCGAAGGCTTGCTATGGCATAGATAATAATAATAACAATAAGTTTTATTTTTATTTTTTACAATGCATAAAATCGCGTCCGTCAAAGCCTTGACGCTTGGAAGACGTGACCCGGCAGCCGCGAAATGTTATTTATACAACGCTGCCATTTGCGTTGAAAAAAACAACAATAAAAATACGTCAATAACAAGTTCACTCACTTTGGGAGTATATATAAAGTATACGGCAACAAAAAAAAAAAAAGAAAGAAAAAATGATTTTTTGTTTTCTTATTATCAGAACCAAACCGTTACACACAAAATACCACGCCCACCGAAAAAAACGGGAGCGTTCTCTTTTATCGGAACCTAACAATAAAACAACTTTTAACCGTAAGCATATAGAGCAAAACATTTCTGCCTCTCAATACAACAGATTTAGACTACACAGATAATGTGAAGTAACTTATAAATGAGAACATCATTGTATATAAAAATGTTTACGTTTGATTTTGCAACCACCATGTTCTGAATTTGTTTTTTACTTCTTTAAAGGAGTTTAAATGATAGAGCATACAGCGGAGAATAGATTTTCATGAACTGTTACAGGTTCGTTGTCTTCTGTTCACCAAGTTGTGCACAGTGTCCTACTGCCGCGTGCATGGCCAGGAAGGAACGCTTCTCCCAAAAAACGGGAGCGTTCTCTTTTATCGGAACCTAACAATAAAACAACTTTTAACCGTAAGCACATAGAGCAAAACATTTCTGCCTCTCAATACAACAGATTTAGACTACACAGATAATGTGAAGTAACTTATAAATGAGAACATCATTGTATATAAAAATGTTTACGTTTGATTTTGCAACCACCATGTTCTGAATTTGTTTTTAACTTCTTTAAAGGAGTTTAAATGATACAGCTTACAGCGGAGAATAGATTTTCATGAACTGTTACAGGTTCGTCGTCTTCTGTTCACCAAGTTCTGCACAGTGTCCTACTGCCGCGTGCATGGCCAGGAAGGAACGCTTCTCCGTACTTCTAGAAGGTTGGAGCTTATTCTTAACAAGATTGTAAATCGTAAGGAGGCCAGCATGACCTTTCTTAGCCAGTCTCGCCCTAGCTCATTCTAGGGGCATTAAACTCGCCAAATACAAAGTTGGAGCCGAAAGTTCGCGGAGCGTGCCGATTGGACGTCGGCGAAAAAAAGCGCGAAGTCATCGTCGTGATAGGTCAATTAGCGGGCTCCGTCAACTTCGACCCCAACTTTGTGTTTTACGAGGTTATGGACGCAGAGCCTTAAACTCGTCAAACCCAAAGTTGGAGCCGAAGGTTCACAGGGCGCAGCAATTGGACGTCGGCGAAAGAAGCGCGAAGTCATCGTCGTGATAGGCCAATTGATGCGCTCCGTCAACTTCGGCCGCAATGTTGTGTTTGACGAGTTTAGAGGCCCTGGGGCCCTAAACTCGTCAAACACAAAGTTGGAGCCGAAAGTTCGCGGAGCGCGCCGACTGGACGCCGGCGAAAGAAGGGCGAAGTCATCGTCGAGATAGTCCGATCGGTGCGCTCCTTGAACTTCGGCCCCACTTTGTGTTCGACGAGTTTGGAGCCCCTGAACTTTCTTGGTCGAATATTCGAGAGACCAAGTGTAACAGATAACAGATCTTGCCGACTCATTCACTCTCGTCGCTCTCGCTCCAGCCAGCTGTCATTTGGACGCTCGCTGTTTCTTTCTCGGCGCTCGTTCTCCCCTTTACAGCGATATTACAGCGGTAGCTGTTAGTGCGACACTTTCTGGTTTCGTGCCGTCGACCGAGCTCCATATTGGCGAGGGAAATTTTCGGCACTCTGCCAAAACATTCCACGTGCAGCTGACAACAAGATAACATGCATGGCCATGCATGGTACCAAGATAACATGCATAGTCAGTAAAACAGTCCCCGCCGGGAAATCTCGCGGTGCACTGGGATAGGTGCCCAAGCGACTGAGAATTAGCACAAAGGACAATTTTCGGTAGATACGCAGATGAGACTGCCTTAGAAGTTCACGATGCGTTCTGTATTAGAAAACAAGGGAAAGGCAAGTGCGTTAGTGTCCCGTCAGAGCACTTGACAAATAAAGAGTTTTATTTTCTAAACGAATAGGCTTCCTGCGTTTCCTACGAGGCGCTAGGAAAAGGGACCTGTTAGGACTTGATTTTGGCAGCACAAACATGGGCCTCTCGAACTGTCACACATAACAATAAATGCGCAAAAAAAACGCGCAAAAAAAATTATAACAACTAATGCGCAAAAACACTTTTTTTTTGTGACATTGTCGAAGCAGAGGTTGAAGCTAAAACGATAAGAGCGTGAGCCAAGAGACGTCGTACCACGCGTTGTAAGGAACGTAGGAACGTTAGATGTTTCGACGTCACCATCCAGAGATAAGAGAGACGTACCTTAACGGTGGTGGCATGAATCTGGAACTTTAAATTATTTTGAGGCGTTGAATCTAGCCAATTTTGGAAGTCGAAAGGTGTTCTTTTTTTTTTTTTTCCACACTAAGCAGGGAGCTTGTACTACTCAAAATGAGGGCGCCACAGTTTGTTCAAAGCTTCAGCGCAGGAGGCCTTTAGCCACAAATATGGTATTAATAGTGTGTGTATGTTTGTTTTAATAAATATTAATTTAAGAGTGCACTTTGTCGCGTCTACTTTCTTGCCTTTGTTCATTCGATGCTCTTCGTTTAACACGGGTGACTATTTGTACCGCAGTGAAGTAGGAAGACACACTCCCCTCTTACGCAGACAGCTGAAATGCTCTCATCGGTTTCAATACGCTATGGAATATTTGTTGGGTGTGTTACTCCGTTTAATACGAAGTGCCTATGCGAACTCTATGGTGTGCGCTCGCTCCTTTACAGTTCATTCAGTCCATCTGCACCGACACGACACCTTAGCGGCTCCGACGTCACACCTCAGCTGTCGCTGTGTTTACCTTACGGGTTGCGTAAATGCTTACAATTTTGTTTATGGCACCAGTTCGCCGATTAAACCTTTATTTCACTTCATTATTCATAGTCTCTTCGCCTTCGTTCGTGACACTATTAAGGTTAGTTTTCTTTTCTATCAAAACCATCACGGCAGAAATATTGAGTCTACTGGCTCTATCTCGAATATTGCATTCTGAATACTCCGCATTATTTGCGTGAAAAGCTCCGAAATATTTTTTTAAATATACTTCTTTTTTTTTTTTTTCGTAGCTGCGATGTGCACTAGCTTTATAAGAGATAAACCAATGAATCTCAAAGATTGCGTGTTTAATATTATGTCCACCATACTTTATTCGGGATCACGGGTATACGGAGTGAATTTAATCGGAAATATTCAAACAGTGAACGACATATACCACTTTTTGGTCGTAATTAAATTTTTAAAGAAACAGATGCGCATATTCATATAATGTCTTCTAAGGACCTTAAAAAGTGCGACTCTGTTTCATGACGGAAATGAAATGGGCGCCATGATTGTTTCCCAGCAGTAACCTAGCTGCTGTTTGAATGCTCATGGTGAAGTATATCACTCGATATGTTACTACTTATATCTTTTGTGGAAATTAAATTTCGTTTGTCGAGACACCTATGTGAGAGTTTATCTGGTCATGCGTGTATAAATTAAAAATCATCATCGCTATGGAATCTATAAAGTGTGGGGGAAATATTCGCTCGGTTAAACTTTAATTATGAGCCCGTATTAGCGTTTTAGAGATAAGCGAGCTCTTAACTAGCGCAGTATACACCAGAAATTCCAGACTGTTCTAACCAACTAAAGTTTATTGTGTGCATAATCAAGGGGCCATGACACAGGAAGGAAGCAAATGGGATATTATTTATATTATTTCTTTACATACAACATAATACGCGAACCTTATTTTTACAATCTTAGAGCTATAGTTATCCTGAAAAAAATATTCGTGTATAGTTTGCATCTTGTTACGGGGAAACCCTAACTTAACTTTGACGTTGCCAGGCGCTCAGATGAGCTAATGTTTTGCCACTTTTCGTAGAAATTAAGAGTGGCGGTAGCAGAGATACATCTAAGACAGGTTAAGAGTTCGAGTCGGGATCCCCATTTTTACGTGCTCTAAAGCAAAAGTGCAAGCTTCTTCAAATAAGCGCCTTACTTGCTGCATGAACTTTCCCCAGCAGGAGTAGCTGCGAAAGCCATAAGCTCAGGCTTTTAGTTTTTACTGAGATCTATCTTCATAAGACACCTATATTAAAAAGAACCATTTGTACCTATATTACCATATGAAAGACTCTTACAAAAGAAAATATGAAAATTAAGTATATTTGTCTAACGACCCTGCGATTTTAAGTGTTTCGGTGCAATCTTCCAATTCTTACGCGCACAATTTACGCAGTAAACAACATAATATAATCGGCTACTGTGTGCTACATTCATTCAATTAAAATATCGTTAATGAGAAAACATTTAAAGACAAGCGGAAAGAAAGAATATCATCTATATGCCATCTGACAGTCAAAGTATGGTTAAAGTATAGTATAGGCTAGACAGCCATAGCCGAAAATCAAATTGACCTATGAGTTCCTTAGTAAGCAGAATGCACGTATGTCATGTGTTTTTTTTTTTCTCACATTGCATTATGGAATATGGCTTATCTGAATCATACGTCTCTTTTTTTTAACTTGGTACGGAATATAAATACACTGGTGGAATGTAGGGCTGATGACTTCACCGTCACTTTCAAACACGTGGGATGATTGCTGGATATGCAAATTCGAGGGTCCCGCAATGAAATAAACTATATCCATAAATTTGGCTTGAGACTACGAAGCAAATTTTCTGGATATATATAAAATATTTAATTAATTCCAGAGATATATTTACCTAAAATATTTAATTAATTGCAAAGATATATTTACCTAAAATGTTATTTTCTGAGTTGCATATGACTTCTGCTATTACAAAATGTTTCTTCGTGTCGTTATTGGAGTCATTTACATGTGCTGGCGTAACTCGATGACATCCTTTTTATCAATTCAGAAAGGGAAGATATGTCGACGTATCTCGGCACAGCCACTTAACGACTATGCCAATTTACTAATAAAAACGTTCACTTATATGTTTACATTCACATGAGTTAGGGTGCACTAGGTGCTCCGAAGAATATCTCTACTTTGAGGCAAGCGGACACACAGAAACCCTAAGTATATTTTTATCCGACAAATACACGTTCGGTGTCCGTTCCAATACTAATTCCAGAATAGAAAAGTACACGTAGACCCCTTTTCTACGCTCCAGGTTTGCGCCGCCATAATTGACTTTGTACAATCAGCACGGAATGAAACCCGAACGCCGGAACGCGTGTCCATCGATACAGGCTGCTCCACCTGGAGAGCCCCTGAGAACTAATGAAAATGCACCTGGGTGCGAGGGTGCGGGTCCTACTAAGATGTCCTCAACCCTCGCGTGGGGCGTCTGGTACTTCCGCATTGCGCCGGTGGCGCGCAGTAACCGCTGTCACTCGGTGTGCTTTTCTGTCGCCACACTGTCGCCCCACTGTCGCCCGGTCGACACCGGGCGGCCGTTTAACCTGGCTATAGCTCTTTGCGATAGGCCCTGCTCAGACAGAGTGATGAATTTATTCCGCTCCGAAATTGATACGCCTGGCATATCGGTGGTCACCAAAGAGAGCGTCAGCGAGCAATTCCTCGCTTTTTAAGAATCAACTGATAACCTCGCACGAAAACATGCACATTGCTCATAAAAACCGAAGCATCCGCGTCGGTCTGTCGCAGCATTCTTTTGTTTTTTCATAAAGAGTATGGTCGTGAGAATAAACTAATTTTATTTCGCGTTTGTGACGTTTCATCATTTCTCAGAAACCGCGCGTGGCACGTTGTTCATTGGAGCCGCAGCATGGTTCCGGTGACACGTCATCAAGCACTACGGGTTTTCTGTGCACGAAATGTTTCAACTTTCATTTCGCCCTTGCGATACACAAAGCGATAATGAATGACAGCGCTGAAGAGATATCGCTGAGAATCCGATAAACAAAGCGAGTGACAGTGCTTTTTGTATCGGATGTGACGGCGCTTACAGCGCGCCACCGGCGAAACGCGGAACTCCCAGACGCGCCGCGCAGGGGTCGAGCTCATCTGAAGGGGTGTCCAAACAGGACACTACAAAACGCACGACTCCGACAAATCGTGAAAATTGAAGCGTGGGGCGTCCGCTTCAATTTTCACGATTTGTCGGAGTCGTGCGTTTTGTAGTGTCCTGTTTGGACACCCCTTTAGTAGGACCCGCACCCTCGAACCCCGGCGCATTTCCATTAGTCCTCAGGGGCCCTCCAGGTGGAGCAGTCTGTATCAACGGCCACGCGTTCCGGCGTTCGGGTTTCATTTCGTGCTGACTGTACCTCACCGAGATGCCCAGCCCTTGAAATAGGCAATCACGAACTGACAGAAAGCCTGTGCTGGGTACAAGAATTTGGGGTCTATATGATCAGTAACATGTCACACGAGCACAGTAGTGAAGTGAAGAAACGGAATGAAAAGAAACAAAAATCGAAGGTCCGTTGGCTGCGCGCATGCAGAGCTATCGAAAAGCGCCTACATCACAACTATATTTTAAGTTACAGAGGCGGCGTTGCCACGCAGTTACTGCTTCTCACCAAAACCGTGAAACGCAAAGTTACCTGTTAGCAATGGAGTTTTTTTCCATTTTTGTTTAAGGTGCGCGAAACGGTGTGATTGTCTTATAAATCAGACGTTAAGGTAATGTCAGACTAAACGTCTCCACTGGCCGGTGTAAGATATACCTTACACGTCTCCTGAATCTGCCTCTATGTGTCTTGTCTCAGTCAATGTTTCTGTCTTTCTCTCTCTCTTTGCCTACAAGTCGGTGCGTGCGTGCATGTGTACGGAGTGACACATGCATACTGATCGTGTTTCTCTTTCTTCTTGTGGCGTTATGTGCTGCTTGCACTAGGACGCCAAGTGGCTTTTGGGCAAAATGGAAAATAGAAAGAAAGTGGAACGTTCCAATTTTGTTCGGAAGGACATGACTTTTTGCTCATGTTCAATATCCTCTCTTCATGGTTCTGTGGTTTTGTAAGAAAAAGAAGTGCATTGGAAACGAAATTCAGTAATGACAAGTATCATGTAAGAATATGTATAGTTTCGTGCAGTGTTGTACGGAACGGTGCTCCAAGGAACGGCGTTCCTTTTAAGAGGAACGAAGGAACGCCGCCGTTCCATTTTGCATCGGTGGAACTGGAACGGGAATTCGTTACATTTATACTGAAACGGAAAAAGAAACGGCCTTCCTTTTTCACGTACAGTGAAATATCTTTTCTTTTATTTCTATGAGGAATATTTTAAAAATATAAAAGCAGTGTTTTTACGAAGAGCAGGAGCTCGTTCACTTTTTGGTTACTTATCTTCGGGTTTATTTTGTATGGTCCTCACTTGGTAACAGTCGTGCAGGAGAGCTAGTGGACATTGACTCTTTTTTTAGTTCCCCAAACTGCGGTACAAAAAGCAAAACTTTTAGTCGAAGGAAAAGACAGAGAAAGAGGGAAGTTTCAATCTCAGCTACTTTTTTTTGCTTCCACGAATCCTAATACACCCAGAAATCTAAGGCCGACTACTGTCATCACTTAACTTCAACAAAGAGACCTACAGTTATAACAAAATAGCAGGTTACCAGACATCAAACGCACACTTGTATCACGAACATTGGTCACTTAAAGGGATACTGAACCAAACATTGCATTGTCCAATATAAGTGGCGCACGATCTTTCCACGAGCCAGCAGCCGTCGGTGTGCGCGAGCACACGCAACGAAATTGACGTCATAGGCCTCCATTCACGCTTAAGATGAGAGTGAAACGTATGGTATCCGGGCAAAAGGAGAATAAAGATAAGCTTTTCATCCCCACAAGTGAAAGCTACGTGCTTGTTAGACCAATTAATCACCTACATTTTACACCAGACCTCACAGTGGAGATGAAAAGCATGCATTTATTCTCCTCTTCCCCGGAGCCCACACACTTCACTGTCATCTTAAGCGCGAACGGGGGACTATGACGTCACTTTCATTGCGTGTGCTCGCGTACACCGGCAGCTGCTAGCTCGGGGAAAGTTCGTACGTCACTTATTATGGACTCGGGAATGTTTGGTTCGGCATTCCTTTAAAAGATACACAAATATTAACTTTTAGTCCTTCTCCCCTTATCCCCCACCTTCAAACGTAACAATAAATACAACCTTCACGAATAAGGACTGTCGTTTTCAAGACTGATCTTTCAAAAGCCCTGCCGTCTTCTTCACGTGCTCGTCTTGTGGACAGTAACATCGAGAAGCAACTTTTGTTAAGTTCAAACAAGAGACTTTGTTAGATTGAAATGTGTGAGGTTGTTGTAAAACGCTCGTGCAATGTACAGTACATAGCATGCATGCATGCACAGTACTTACATTTGACGCGTCTGAATCGTCCACCAGAAACGGGAATATGGTTAAAAGCTGAAATTTTTAAGCTTGAATATATCAACAAATGAAACCCTGCTTCCGCCTGTTTTCTTCTCTTGGTGCCCTGCCGTCACGGCATTCAAATTCTTATGTTCCAATTTAATAAGATAGATAAAAAAAAACTTCGTGGATTTAACTAAATATGCTAATCAGCAAAATACGAATGTAACGTATATGTAACGATACGTTCCATTTTTTACCTGTCACGGGAACGAGTTCCTTTTTTGCATATGAAACGTGTAACGGGAACGCGTTCCGAAAATCAGAAGGAACGAGGAGCAAGCTTCCGTTCCTTTTTTTGAGAAAGGTGTACAACACTGGTCTCGAGATTATTATTATCGAAAATGTTGAGCTAAAATCCTCGTATTTAAACTGGTGTCATTAAAAGCACAATTTAAAGCAATATTTAAATCAACTTATTTTTATATTCGCCACCCAGCACTGAAGTAAACAACGTGTTTTTGAAATGTGAGTTCTGACATGCTCAAATGACATTGAGTAAGTTATATGACCAGTGCCCACTTAGGTGCTTCCTATCAGTGCCCTCTGCATTTCGCGTGACTTTATTTCGAACCGGACTCGGCACGGGACTACGAACTGCGCTTTGTATTCAAAATAAACGTCTGCGTGTACTGAAGTTCGTTTGCATATTAAATTGCCGGCGAGTATAAACATCGTCAATACTCTTGTTTGTGCACACGTACGACCATATACGTGCATACATGCAGGTACACAGAAACAGATTTGCATTAATAATTTGATTTCTATCGGCATTGCTTCGGTAGTTCGTAGCATCACTGATAACCAAGGAGATGGCATTGAGTAGCAGACACTGAATGGACCGTCTCAGCGTCTCGTTATATGTTTTTTTACTAAAAACATTTTGTAAGGTCGAGGTACAAAACATTTACTCCCGAGTTCAATCTACACGTTAAAAACCAAGCAGAATTTCCGCCTCTAGCACGTGCTCTTTACCTTCCGCCGTTCAGTCGCCGCGTGTGCGATGAAGTGTTATCAAAGGCAGAAAGCTCGCGCTCATGGCGGAGCATTTATTGGGCTCTTAACCTTACACCGTTGTAGTAGTACTATACTCTGTTTCACCTTATGTTGTACCGCAGCGAAGGCTAAAAGCGCGAGCTCACAGCGTAGACAGCTGCTCTTAATGCACGAGAGCTTGTGCCGCCGAGATGTGCCCTAAAGCAAGGAGCTCACGCTTGTAGCCTTTCCTGCGGTGCATCATAAGGTGAAACAGAGTATAGTAGTAGTAGATCGTTTCAGGAAATGAAAAGATTACTTCGTAGCGTCAGACGACGCTACGAAGTAATGGGACCAATCTAACAGCGCCAAAAGCGCAAGTCACGAGGCCGTTTCGTTTGTGGTTGGTTCACCGATTACTAAAAAAACGTACAGAAGCATGACGAACGCAGTAATAGCGCACTTTTGGAGCTATCTGGTCGGTCCAATCAGCTCGCAGCGTTGGCTTCGGCTGGACTTAAGGTGAAACGAAGTGTAGCTTGGACATTTTCACTGAAACCTCTGTTTTTCTGCCGTTCTTAGAGTCTAGTTAAATGTTGAAACTCTGTAGTACATTTTGTGTGAATTGTGCCCACTATTTCTAGCCGTTTTAATTTGTACATTCGATGCTGTGCGTGTATTGTGTTTATCTTTATCTTCTTGTGTGCGTCAATGTGAATACACGCGTGGTTGTTTTAGTGCACAAAAACTATACGTTAATAATATCATTATTATTTGTAGTAGTAGTAGTGTTAGCAGTTGTAGTAGCAGTAGAAGTATTCTAGTAAGATGTTGAACATGGCTAAAGTGCTTACGACAAGAATTTACTATGATGTTCATTTCAGGCTACGTTGCCTTATTTGCCAATTCGAGAAAATGTAAAGGCTGCAAATCCCTCAAAATGCCATTCGCCTCCTCCCCCAAAAATTGTGTTTTTTTTTTTTTTTTTACACGTTTGAAACGAGATTTTGTCATGAGCTGCACTCGCTCCAAACACAACTGCATTTTTTTTTTCATGAAAGTAACGGACCGTTCTGTTTGCGTTACCTTCCCGCATTTGGAATGAAGCAACACCCTTTTGATAACAAAGATTTAGGGCTGAATTTCCAACGCCACATGAGGAGCCGAACACGAGGCGCCCATTGGACACTAATGCTGCGTCATGGTTCGGCCGAAACTCGTGTGAGTGAAACGACAAACCAAACGACACGAGCGTCCGCCGAACGCTGACACTCAGAGCTCGTGTCCAATTCAATCCCTGCGTTAGTCTTTTTAGCCAATGGCTTCATTCTGCGAAAGGAGCTCGGCGCATGACGCGATTAAATGCAATTCTGGTCCACTTTAATTTTTTTATATTTTTTTCTAGAAAGTGTTTGCTTTGGGTAAAATATACAAAGAGCCTCTTCACAATGTTATTGCCTGCTTTGTCCGGATGATGTATCTGTAGTTTCACGGTGATATTCGGACATCCAATTTTTTCCTAATTAAGGTGAAATTGAAAATAATTTCTTTAAGTAGAAAGCGTGTTTCATTTTTGTTTATTTATAACATAAATAGCACTGTGATCACCAGGTGTCCGTAGTCTTGGAGGCTTTTAATTCTTGATGACACAGCCTTGAGCTTTAATCAAATGTATATCGAATGATGACTCTTCCAGAACTCTTGACGCCATGTCTGGCTCCTCGAAAAACTTTGATTTGATCATAATTTTTTTATGAATCTATTTTATGAACCGTGCGCACAATTCATATGCGCTCGCTTTTAATGCTTGGGACTGTATTAGTCACACTGCAGCATCCTTTATGGACGCTTGATTGAAATTGTCTTCCACAGATATATTCTGCACACAAGTGCCACTGCACCTTTCACAGTTTGCTTAAAATTTGGGTTGTGCACTCTTTTGAATAGACGATGTTTGTGTGATTTTTGCGTTGAGAGCAAGGTTTTCGACGTATCTGTTGATTCATTCCTTTCGTGAAATAACGTTCGTTTTATACGGTCTTGAGGTTTGAGTATCTCCAGCTCACTTGTTACCTGACGCTTTATCCATCACGCCTCCACTGGACAAAATACATATTTTATTTATTAAGCTAGACAAATTTTTCTTTGCAATCTTTGAAGAAATTATCACTTTTCGACAAAACCTTCAATATAGACCATCTGTTTACATTTCTTGGTTTGTTTCGCTCTTCTCATCAGTTTATTATTCTGACAATGTGTTCTTCCTTAGACCAAGCGAATTTGTGCACGCATAAAAATAAAAAGAATGCAATTGTTTTCTACTCTGTGCGACCAGCACCCGGTACGCCAGTTTTGGTCCGTATTGGCCAGCAACGTGCGCCGCCCCGCTCAACGGGATCCGCCTTCCTTCAAATCCACGTTCCCTTCTCTTTCCACAATTTCCTCAAAAGAATCCAAATACGAGGTAGCAAAAAGCAGCCAACGCTATAATGAAATTACTCATAAAACGCGGGGGAAAAGGGTTAGACGCACGCCCGACAGTTTGCTGCGTGGCTTTGCGAATCCCCTGGAAAAAAAGAAGGGGGAAGAAAGGAGCGAAAGGGTTAAACCCACTGGCGATAGCCCCCCCCCCCCCCCCCCCAAAAAAAAAAAAAATGTAGAGAGAAACAAAATGAGCAAGCCAAATAAAGGGAATTGCGAAAACGGGTTTTTGGAAAGGGTTAGCTTTCAAGAGACGAGCATGACGTCACCTTGGAATGACGTAATGTCTAATGAAAGCCTTAATTCCTTTTTGGATATCGCCGATGCTCAGCTTTCGTGTGGATATTTTTTTTTTTTAGTTTCCTGTGTTTGTACGATATATCTACGTTTTTTGTACAAATTGCTCAGTTTACTCCGTACCTTTATCTTTCGTCATAGGTGTGTCTTAAATTACTGAAAGGTTGGTTTGGGGAATGCTCCTTCTTACCTTAGTGCGGGCTGAACTAAGAGCACAGGCTGCTGCCGCGAGACTGTGCCATATGTATGAAGCACTTGATTTGCACGAGCTCTCGTGAAAACGAGACTCTAGACGAACCCATGCGCTTCCTCCATGCAAGTTTGACAGCACTGTGCGCTAAGCATGAAATAGAGTATTGGCAACGTGCGCGATCGAAAGCGTTGCTGTGGTCTGCTTTCCACGATTGGCCGAATGCTGACTATGACGTCGGCAAAGAATTTCTCATCGAAAGAAATGAGGAATCTAAGAACTTTAATTTTGACGGAGTTGGCAGTGTTGGTTTCAGAGCGGTATGATTTCAAGCTTCCACCGTGCTCATTACAAACACCATCGTACTCATTGTTCGCAAGGTAATGACGTCACGAGAGGTAACTACATGAGGGGGCCGCCAAAACATCTCCCCGCTAATAGACAATTGCAAGCATGGCGTCCCTTACAGTATCCCATGAGTGAAAACACGTGCAGCTTGCGCGTGAACATTGCCTTTGCTAAGCTCTAAATTGCACGGGCTTGTCCACACGAGCAGAGAGATGGCGGTGGCCAGTCACCTCGCTTGCAATCGTCTCTAGAACGTTAAGCAACTTCATCTCACTATTTACATATCTCATCCTCGTTAAACATGGCTTGCACGTGACGTCGTGACATTATGCTGGTGGGAATTAATTCCTACTTGTTCTTTCCGACTTAAACGAATTCGGTGTTGCTAAAAGTGTGCTCTATACTCGTGAACAACTTTCTGTGAAGGGTTAGAGAATAAAAATCAAGGTGATTAAAATTGTGTTATCGATCTGACAAGATTTGCTATGACGATTTAAATCAAGCCTTTCCCGCAAAACAAAACTCCCTGAAATATTTTTTATATACCGTTGGTGTTTCATTTGATGGTTTCTATGTGCATTTGTTTTGTACTGAAATAAAAGAATTATCAGACAAGAAAAATATATAGATATAAGGCTGAACACCGAGCAAAACACAATGCACTGCTGAGTCAATCGGAGCATTCAGCTTTCTTTCTAGATTCTACTTTGATCGTCAGTTATGTAATGTCTCATTGCAAATAAATCAGAATGCGAAAGAAGCAAAACCTAAGGAAATGATGTCTTATTGCAAGCCGATCAAATGCAAAAGAAAGAAACGAAACTTGACAAGTAACGTCTTATTGCAAGCAAATTAGAACGTGAAAGAGAAAGCAACTAACGTTTTTTTGGATGACAAAAAAGCATGCTGTTTTTTCCACATCTCCATCAGTAATCGTACGAATTAATGAATAAATCTGCCATGTTTAAACATACATGTAGTGATTAAGACTTACTATTTCCTACCTACCGTGATTTAAATAAGAATAAGCAGAGTTAAATCAAATTATTTTGATTTAAATCGAACAAATCTGATTTAAATATAATAACTCAAATTTAACTAATTGTTTTTCTAATCATGATTTCTTTTTACCTTGTTTTTGTGGCATTTTGGAAGGGAAGAGTGCACGTGCACAGTTTCGGTCGGTGGTCAAGACAGTCCAGCGATCGTGTGGCTTTATCTTTGTCCGCATATCTACAGCAAGTGTGTCCCAGTGTATAGACGTTTGCAAGTATGGCGTCCCGACTGGTGCCCCATGTGTGCAAGTACGTGCATCTTGCGTGTGAAGATAGTTTTGGCAGGCCTGCAATCGCACGTGCTTGCTCACACGAGGAGGAACATGGCGCGGCCGTCAGATTCCCTGTTTACAATTGCCTATACCCGATGTGCCCTGCGTAGCAAGGCCATCAAAATGGCCGCTTTTGTGACATCAATGCACGCCAGATACAAAGCAGGACAGGTATTCGGTCTCATACATTAATTCTGGCTCACGTATACACACTAAGAAACCTTACACCCTCAAAAAGCCCCTAAAAAAAATTAACAGTCTGGGAGGGGCACGCTTGTCGCAAAATGAATTTTACGCGTAACAAAATTTTGTGCAATATTGGCGGCGCGAGAATTATTTTACATTTTGCGCGAAGTGCATGACGTCACGAAACGGTCATACGCTCTTTCCACCTCAACGTGATGGCCAAGCCGATCCACCCTCTCCTTTACGCGCCCGAAATGCCGAGAGAGAAAACAAGTGGAAAGGAGGTGACTGCGGACCAGGGTTGGGCAGTATCGCGATACAAATGTATCGCGATAGTATTTCAGAAATACATTTCGTATCTGTATTTCTGTATCGCGATACATTTTTTTCACCAGTATCTGTATTCCTGTATCGAAATACATTTTGGAATGTTTCTTTGTATCGCGATACAATCAGGATGAAATGTATTTCGTTACATTTCTTGAGAAATACTCCTCCCCCCCCCCCCCCCCCCCAAAACAAAAAAAAGGTCCGAACGCATTTTTTTTTTATTTCTTAGGGCATCAGGGTTGTGAGATGCTGGGGCATTGTTGCTATGCTGACCAAGGTTCCTTCCGATTCTCCAAACTATTTTTCTCTGCGTCCTCCTCTCTCTTCTGAGAAGTGTTGCGTAGTCGGGGACTCGAACCAGGTGGCGTGCCAAGATTGGAGTCAGAGCATCTTCTGCCGCAGGTCCTTAGGTAGGAATTTCTTAAGTCATTGTTTGCTGGCATTCAATGTCCGCTTATAAATGTCTCTCTTGCCTTAGCGTGCACAGTACATTCAGCCGGCAAAGCTGAGTCACACCCAGTTCGTTGCAGCACGAACCTGGCGCAGGTTGACATGAAATAGTAGGATTACTCACGCAGAGAAGTTCGCACATATTCAAATCACCGTGATTCGAATGCGTCTGTGGCTACGCCCGTAATACTGCATGGCTCAAGGATACGTCATTAGAAGACATGAATGTGACCCACTGCTCTGGGGATCTGAAACCCAGGAAGGAGGCCAGACGTGGCCTCGCTGTGCCGACCCAGCCTTCGTACACCTGCTACCCGTATCGAGCGCGCTGTTTCTCGGAGAGCTCGCACCTGTGCCGGCAATATCAGGTCGCAATCCACGAGGTCTCTGTTTGGGTGATGCTAGGCGAAACTTGATGACTGCAATCCATGCGTCGGTGGCGGAGGGTTTGCAGGAAGGACGTTCACAACAGGGATGCCATCGTATCGTTTTTTCAACCGTAACAGAGATGAGACACGGGTTCCAGGATGCTTCAGGTGGTCCACTATTCTCGAAAATTCCAAATGACACTGCCTGCATGATCTTCAACAATGTAACCTACAACGAAAATACATATTGCACTTTGGTACACCAGCGTAGTAAAGTTTCATGTTCAAGGCCACACCTACAGATAAAGAATACCAGTTCATTCACCGTGACGTCATGTGATCAATGTTGGCAGAAACGTCCTTATTGGACAGGGGCGTGGTGATGTATTGATGGAATCAGGGTGAGAGAATTTATTTAGAAGTCGAAGTCTTTTCGCATTCCTCGTCAGGCAGACAGGATGTCAGGGAAGGGACCGCGGTCAGTCCTTGATGGAACGTTCGAGAATTTTGTCGTCTGATTGAGTTACGAAAGTTCTACGCTCCGAACTTTCTACGCCGAATGTTCCAGAAACCCACGCGGGTACAAAAGGTGCTCCGAGTGGCGGTCCGGAGTCAGTCTCGCCCCAGCGGTCGATCCTGCTGTTTCGCTGACATCGACGCCTGCGACGCTAGCCTTTCTCTCTTTTGTTTTGGGAACAAGTTCGCCCCATTAAACGTTTAGTTTCCTCAGTTATTCGCCGCGTCATCATTTATCATTCGTGACAATATTTTGCTCTTTATAGTCGGACTGCATAAAGTTGTTGTTGCGTGCTAATAAATCATTCTGGTAACCCTGATTTGCGTAGCTAAATAACTTTCGTTGTCAATGAAGTCGATACAAATTAAGCAATGCGGAAGTATCTTCAAAAGTAACTGAAATACATTTCTAAGTATCTGTACTCTACTCAAGATACTTTACAGTGAAAGTAACTTAAGTAGTATTTTAAATACTTTATGACGCAGGTATTTAGTAACTTAACTTAAATACTTTTATCGAGTATTTTGTCCAACACTGGTCCCAGTGTATAGACGTTTGCAAGTATGGCGTCCCGACTGGTGCCCCATGTGTGCAAGTACGTGCATCTTGCGTGTGAAGATAGTTTTGGCAGGCCTGCAATCGCACGTGCTTGCTCACATGAGGAGGAACATGGCGCGGCCGCCATATGCCCTGTTTACAATCGCATATACACTATATGCCCTGCGTAGCAAGGCCATCAAAATGGCCGCTTGTGTGACGTCAATGCACGCCAGATACAAAACAGGACAGGTATTCAGTCTCATGCATTAATTTTGGCTCACGTATATACACTAAGAAACCTTAGACCCTCAAAAAGCCCCTAAAAAAATTAACAGTCTGGGGGGGGGGGGGGGGGGGGCATGCCTGTCGCAAAATTAATTTTACGCGAAACAAAATTTTGTGCAATATTGGTGGTGCGAGATTTATTTTAAATTTCGCGCGAAGTGCATGACGTCACGGAACGGTCATACGCTCTTTCCACCTCAACGAGATGGCCATACACTCTCTCCACCTCAACGTGATGGCCAAGCCGATCCACCCTCTTCTCCACGCGCCCGAAATGCCGAGATAGAAAACAAGTGAAAAGAAGGTGACTACCGACTAAAACGCGTCTCGAGCCGTATTTCTTAACACGCGCGTCCAAACCAAGCTGCCTAGAAAACAAAAAAAAAGAATCATTTTTTAGGGTTTTTTAACTATATACTTTTATACGCCCTTTAAGAACCCTCATATTGAGTGATGCAACCATTTTAATCGTCAAATAGGGTTCTAATGCAGTGAATGCCTTACGTATGATGAAGGATTTGGAAAAGTGAGCTGAGGTGAGCACCCTTCTTGAAGAGTGGTCGCCCTTTGAAAAATGCTCTTTGGGAGTTTGTTTTATAGCAGCTATATCAAATGATATTTGCTTGTATCGATTCATTTCCCTTGGAGGTAATTCCTTGGATGTAGATGTATTTGGTGTTACGTGCTATGTTGACGAGAACAGATGCTACTTGTAACCTTCATGATTGCGGATATGGTAATTTTTTGTTTCCTTGCTGCTGAGCGAATGAATGTCGCCTGCGAAGGAGTGTCTGAATTGTCGAGATATAAGGCGGAGGTACAATCAGCAGGGTCGTGATTCCTCCTTAGTGCATAATTTACTTCATCTACATTGGCCGTGTCTTTGCATGCGAGATCTCCATGAGGCGCTTATTGCTTCTTAACTTGTTCGTAAAACATGTATGCCTAGAGGGCTGCTAAGATCGCCATCATCCGGTTTTTCGCGTGTTCACCAGCTGTTTAAGGGTGCTCCTGTAACACCCCTAGGGTGTTAGATCTGGGACAACCCTCATTTCCAAACTAAAAGGTTTAAAGATTTTTAATCTGTAAATCCATGTAAAATCCATGCAAATTAGATACTCAACTTATATTTTATAGTGAAAATGGAAAAACAAATCGCGGTTAATCTGGCATAGAGCCTGCGAACTCGTGATCCATTTTTGTTGGATGTTCCACGGTTCGGTCATTACTAAGGGAACATTACGTCACGAACGTGAACTACGCAATATACGGTGTACTTTCCTGTGCCGAGTCACTGAACAATCAGAAGCTTCAATGATGGTTATCGTTTTCCTTCAAACATTAAATGTCTGAAGAAGAACACAGAGCATAGTGCAGCCTAAACGAAACTGCACAATTTGTGTTTTATAAAGAAACACAACTGGTTCACTTGTTCCGCATTGGTTTTTACTATAAGGCCACCCTTTTTACGCTAGAGTTCCGCCAAATTGCTTTAAAAATGTTTGTAAATAAACGTTAAGGAAACATTAGTCGAGAGCAGTCCCCCCCCCTCTCCCCCCTCCTGCTCAAAAGAAAAGAAAAACTGTTTTGGTTACAACAGCAAACTTTGCTCGCACTTCCTTTCGCATTGCGGGACTGACCTTGAGTACTCCAACCGTGTATTTTCGTTACACAATCATTCTTTTTCCTCCGCCTACGTTAATCTAACCCCCACCAGAAATAAAAAGAAACAAGAAGAAAAATAACAAAAACATCTTCTCGGTTATTTTATCCAAGGTTACTCTCGTCTTTTTTTCTTCTTCCCTGATCGGGGTCTAAATCGCTTCCTCTCGGGTTCCTCAATGTCCTCCTTCAACCGATGCGAAATTCGGATTTCCGCCGAGAAAGATTCCCCAGAAACCGTGGAAGAGTCGGCGGGAAAACCTTGGCAAGGCCCCCTCCGGACGTCCGCCCTCCCTGAGTCGCAAGACCGGAGACTGTGTACGCGAACCACAAGTGTGCTTCCAGAACTGAAACCTCGAGTTCCGTCGCGTTTTCAAGTTCAATATCAAGAGCGGTTACCCGAAACCTTTAACCCGATCAGCAGCTGAAGTTTGTCAAGGACGCGCCGTAGGGGATTTAGACGCGTCCCGATCTTAAAGCTGGAACACGTGTGCAAAACACTTTCCTAAATGGAACAAACATCAGAACATGCGAAAACTTGGAGGCATGTTGCGCACTCTGGTGTTCGATATTTGCGCCGCCAAAACTAAGATTCCGCGAAATGCAAAAAAAAAAAAAGAAAAGTATATTAATAATAATAATGAGCCGCGTATTTCCAAGTAGTTTTAGAAACTTTGTCGTTCCACATGCCGAGTGAGGGAGAGAGCTCCCCGTATAAGCTGCATAGCGGTAACATTTCTCGGCTTAGAGCAAAAAGTCTATTATAGCTTTTCTTCTTGAAAATGAATATACCGTAGCACCATTCGTCCCTTATGATGTAGGTGTCTTTGCGGCTATTTTGGGATTACGTCATAGCTCTTGGTATCTTCAACAGTACAGGTTATAATTATAACTGTTACAAAGATAGTGGCCGCTTTGAACTTCTCCAGCGGCAACTTTTTATGCATTTGTTACTAGTTCCTTTAAAAATCTTCGAGTCAATATTTGAAGTCGGTTTATTTTTTGCAGCATTGGTAATAATTACGTAGTTTTCAGGGACACGTATATTGTCGAATTTGTACGTGACGTTATACTGGATGGCAGAAAGAAGCCTGATAGATTTAAAATAAAGAGATGGCATCATATTGTAAGAATAAACATTTAAAATTAGACAAGTGGTACACGGATAACATGCATATATTTATATAACGCAAGTTCTTAGCATAACTCTGTTTTTGTGACTACGAATATACAGAAACATTAAATCTATACTGTGACTCCAGACATGACGTCACAGGAATACACGTTCGTTCAAAGAATTGCTTTTTTTTTTCTGCCGTACTTTTTGTCGTGCTCTTCTCGTAAATGCCAGTGAATAGCTGTTGCCGTTCAATGAACAACAAAAAAAAAGACGCATTAAATGCCTATATTATTTTATAGAACGCAACAGCTCGTAACAGTTTTCAGAAGTTTCTCTGTCTATTGCGTTCTGCACACTTCTGAAGTTTGTTGAAACTTGAGTCTATACTTAAAACAGTACTTTGCGAATTTGGATCAGAACAATGAAAGGAGGCGTAGAAACAATAAATACCGGTGTAGCTACTTCTGCAAACTTCTCGGGAAAGATTGAAGTATTTAGATTACAGAAATACGAAAAATAGTTGTGGCGGGGCAAAGATAGGAAAAGGAGAGAAAGAGAGAGAAAGGGAGAGGGAGAAAGGGGAGTGGTAGACTTACGTAACCGTGTTGCAATCTCTGTGTCAAATATTAAAAAAGAGCAGGAGAAAGTGAAGCCCAAAGCATGAAACGCGGTACACCGTCATGGCAGCGGATACGCAACGGCAGGAACAATGTCGGTTGGGACAGAAAGCAGAGGCGCTTTTTCCCCCGAAATTTCCGAGAATCGAATCGGGTGATGCACGTGCGTACCGCAAAAGAAGCCGTGTTGCGGATGAAAGCATTCGCGGCTCACCGCTGATAGCCACGCATGCGCTCCCAGGTACCCTGCGTCTCCACTTTTCGCTCCGCTTCACCTTGTGCTGGAGCACAGAGGGCGCTACGAGATATTGGAACCAATGGAAGGAATTGTGAGTGTCACATGACCTTCCTTCGGGAGGGGCGCAGCAACGTGCAGCGCGCGTTGTCACGTGACTTGTTCACTGCGCTGGACTGACTGGATGACTGGTAACGTCCGACGCGGTTCATCGTAAGGTCAAGCGAAGTATAGACTACAGGTGAGAACACTCGGCTCGCTCCGAAAACAGAAAAAGAAAAGCTATATGAAAAGTCACGACGAGTACGGGAAAAGTTGAAGAAAGAACAGAACGCGTACAACAATGATGCTCACGCTTGTTCATCGTCTTGTTTGTCGACTCGTCTGCGACTACTGTCGTCTGTTTGTTGGTTTGTGTCGTCCCGCGTTTTTTTTTTTATGTTCAGATAACCGGATGATTCGTTCGAATCTGTCGGTGGTCTTTGTGTGTCTTACGCGACTCGTTTACACAACTGTGGCGTAAGTACCGCGCCAGGTTGCGGGGATGGCGGAATAGCCAACTTCCGTTTCCGCCACGTAGACCGGAAGTAAACCGTTGAGTGACAAAAGCGAAAAAAAAAAGAGCGGTTCCCCCCTATCCCCCTCCCCCCCCCCCTTTTTTTTTTCTCGGGGTTCCCCTCTTTCCCTACCACCAAAGGTGAATCTTTTTTCTCATGTTGGTGCGTTAACTTTTTGAAACTCAGAAATCGGAGCTTCGGTAGTTGTCTCGAAGAGTGCATATTGCCAGTTTTGTGGAAAGTCAAGGTTTGCGCGTGGTGGGGTGAGTTACTAGAGTGGTGGATAAATGGAAGGGAGCGAAAATAAATAAAAAAAATAAATGTTAACCTGATTTGCTCTTCTAACCTTGGCTAGATCCGCTCGTAGACCTTGAATCTCTAGAGGAGCGTGAAATGGTGCCTGGTTCGAATTTTGACAACGGTATACGTCTTGAAGTATCATAGTGCCACGCTGTATATTTTGTTTCGTTATACGCCAGAAGCAAGCAGTCACAGGATAGAACAGATATGTACAAACACGGACAGACATACTAGAAGTGCAAGGGCATAGTGAATTTCCTGCGCTTGAATGGTTTACTCGATTATAACACATGTTCAGAAAATTTTAGAACAGATTGGCGCGGCTTGACTGATCGGCCCTATTGGCTCGTGGCGTCAATTTCGCTCTGACTTGGAGGAGCTGTGCAACGATATTGGGTAGGAGCGTTTCCCACTTTACACCAGCTTACTGGCACTAGTGGGACCCAGGAATACTCGAACTCAACGGCACTGACCAAAAAGCGTCTTCGTCGCGGCGTATTTCCTCATTTCCTCCTTTCCTCCTTTTCATTCGAGAAAGAGGGAAACCCTCTTCTCTGCGGGGAGTAGCTCAGAAATTCGGTCCTTTGGGGAAAGGAGGGAGAAGTGCGAGACGGAATGGGGAGAAGGAAACTGGGAAATGGTTTTCTTCCTGGCAGAAGACGATTCTGTAAGTAGGCCTTTAAGGTGGAACGAAGTGTAGAACCTAAAAGAGTTCAAGCAGGAATTTCGTTTTCTTCGTAAAAAAAGCAAAAAAAGAATGAAAATTGCCGATGTGTATTGTTTTGTTTTAGTGGCTTTTTTAGGATTCTCCACTTTATCTTGCGCGAGCATAACATATGGGTAATTGCATCGTTGTTTCATGGTGGAGACAGCTTTCCTCCCATTAAGCGTCCTCAAAGCATAGCGAAATGAACGGGCAAATAAACGTTTGGCGACACGATGGCAGTCAAAACAGTGGAAAGTACTACGCGCCCAGAGTTCACGTAAGACTCATAAAAATTCATTTTCGTTACCTCTCTGAAAGTAGAAAGTCGCTAACCCCTTGCACTCTTGAAATTCAGCGTGTCTACTTTTTCGCGCAGAATTCGGAAGAGTCAGTCACACCGATGCACGGAGAGATCTGCGCCAAGAAAACATGTATCTCGTTCCCAACCCAACGATAAGACGCCGGCAGCAGTAATTTTAAGGCAGATCATGGCCGCGACATCGCTGGAGGGAAACCATACAAAACTCCGTGAACATACTGCGAATTCGTCGTACAAACTGCGATCTGCAGACACTGCTTAAAGACATATGCTGAACGCGTACAAATGCACGAAACTGATACCCAATCCACGCGGCAGCGTAAAGGTTCCCTTAGCTTAGGTCCCTTAGCTGAAGGTACCTGTAGTAAACGGCGTTCTTGATCGCACGATAAATGAACGGAGCACTTTAAGTTGATGTCGATTGCACTCCTGATAAACCGCGAGAGGAGCGCGTGATAAACAATTATTCCTCGAAATAGGTTTGACGCGCAGTTTTTGATTATTGTGTGTGAAATATCACATTTAAAACCTAAATATTATTTGTGCTCGCTTTTGCGGCAGTTTATTTTTTCCCCTTTAAGTCTAAGGGCACACCTAAATGAGTCCATCTATTTCTTCTTCTTCTTCTTCTTCTTCTTGCTTTAAACCTTCCGACCCGTCTGGCCACACTGGCCCTAAATCATCTGCGTTTACGAGTTTTCATTGCGAGGAGGGCGACCTTTACCTGTTTAGCAGCTCCATTTTTCCGCAAAGTTCTCACTGAAGTAGCTAAATAGTGCCCGGCAGAAACGAACCACGTCGGAGTCGCATGGTTACGCCAGTCACGCCATTGAAAGGAATGGACGACGACGAGGATAAAAGGTCCTGCGCGGGAGAGTCGGACGACTCGTCTACGACCTCAAACGAGAGCTCGTAGTGGTCCATCGCGTTCGGGTTCGTAGCAGACATTGACTTCCACGTTCCGCCGCTGCTACCTGCTAGCTGGAGTATGCGTTCCTCGATGATGTGTTATTCGATCACGCTTGTGTTCAGAATCATTTCATAATTTGCTACTCATATATATATTCAATTTATTATAATGCATTAAACAAGATATATTTATATATCTGTGATATCTCTTTTGATTTCGTGGGTCCGAGGCTACTCCCTGTAGCTGTAAAGAGAGCTTGGCGAGCTCCGTTTAACGCAGGACCTCCCTTAGCGAAAGGGACCTTTATGTGCCGTGTGATTACGATCTCCAGCTCCCTTTACTACTGGTACCTGTGCCAAAGGAGCCTTTACGCTGCCGTGTGATTTGGGTATTACATGCTACGAAACAAACCTGAGGCGTGTCCGCGGATAATTCTATCTTCATGTCTGCGGAGAAGCTCCGTGTCTTTTGTATGGTGTATACGAGCAGAGGGACTCCTGCTTTGCAGGGGCCAGGAGAAGCATTTTTGGGGGGCACTAACGGAGAAATGTTTTAAGTATAAAATTATTTGCGTTAATCTGACGCGTAGCGTGTTTCCCATTGCGCGCGCTGAAAGCAAGCTTGAGGGGAAATTCGACTCGAGTACAGCAACCGATGCTCACCGAGTAGGTTCACTCGAAGCGGTTTTACCAGAGTACCAAAACCAAAGCAAACAACCGTTCTGACGAGAGGGATTGATATCCGTTATTTATTTCCCACAGGAATACGGCGAAGAAAGAAAGAAAAAAGCCAGCGGTATACCTCTTTCTTTTTTATCTTTTTTTTTACGTGTTTGTTTTTTTAGTTTTTTCGGGTTCTTTGTATTATAACGCCAACTAGCTGAACTCGAGCCCGTTACAAAGAAAATGTGGTCGGTGAAACCAGAATAGAAAGCCCGATTCGCACATTTACGCGCGGAAACAGTCCAAAATCAAGCTAGAAGAAGACTCGCTTGAAGACAACATAGCGGAGTTCGCTCGTTTTCACGCAAGTTTGCGTGAAAACAAAGTGTCGTGGCGGTGTTTGCCGTATAGTCGCATTCTATGGTCATTCCTAAACTTTCGTTCACACATTCGGAGGGAGACAGAGCGAGCTTTTTTCACGTAAACAAGCTCAGCAATTGAGAGTGCGTGAGGTAAGGCTATTAAAGGCTTATAGGCGCGCACGGTTTCTCTCGGGAATTAAAGGGAAGCTGAAGAGCCCCTTGAAATCCAACACACAGTAAAATTTGTAATTAAAATACCTTAAAAAATATTTTTCAAGCTTTCTTTCGATGTCATTAGTAGGAGCGTCGTGATAGCTAATTAAATTTCGACGTAGACCCGCCCGCTGAGGTGTGGCCTCGACGGTAGGTAGCAAATCGCGAGAGCGGAGAGAAAAACTAGCAAAAGTGACGTCATCGGTGGGGTCAGACTAGCCTTGCTCGCCACGAAGCTGTCTCGGGGATGCCAGCAACGAGGTCAGGACGCTCCGGACAGATACCATGCGGCAGAGAGGATCGCCTCATGTCCGGCGGCTATCGCTGCACGTATTTTTCGAAATAATTGCTGTTTGCGTTTACTTTCCGCCCAAGCGTCAACAATGAATTCACGGGCCAAAACGCTATGCGGAGTGCAAGTTCGTCTGCTTCTTTTGCAGCGGTTATGGTGACGTCAAAAAGACGCCGAGCTCTGATTGGCTCTGATTGAAGGATAGTGGGTAGACCTCAAAGCAAGTTGCCTTGGCGTCTACCCACTATCCTTCAATCAGAGCCAATCAGTGCTCGGCGTTCTGGCGTCACCGCGATCCCAGCAAAAAAAAAACAAAAAAATAGACGAACTTGCTCTACGCATAGAAGTTCACTCCGAACTCAGATTCCTTGAAAAGTGTTTCAGCTCCCCTTTAACGTGTCCCTCAAACGCCACACTTTCAGGGCGAACAACCGAATCCCCAGTTTTCACTCGTTTTCTTCTCTTAGGACAAACCAGATGTTGTATAAACTGCTATACACCGTTTCACTCGAAGCCAGATTGCAGGCGACGTCGCTATCCTGGGGTGCCAATCAAGTTTGCGCCAGAAAGTGCATCGTCATGGCGCTCATAGTCCTTGTGCGTGTGCTATCGACGACTAAACCATTGACGCACGGTAAATCCGCCCCTGGATGGATGGATGGATCGATGGATGTTAATGGCTATACCCTTTTTAACGGGTGGAAGCTTGCGCTACCTAACCCTCGACCTGGCGGGGTTTTTTTTTTTTTTTTTTACTCTGATATTTTTAGTTTGTCATAGCGAACCCACAAAGACAACGAGCTAAGTGACGATGCATTTTGGGTGCTGCTTGACGAAATCCGTCGAAGCTTTTTTTTTTTATTTTTTCTAGCTTGTGTTATAGATATTATACTCAATTGTGGCAGGGCGGGCTGTAGTATAAGCGGTAAACCTTTATGCCCGGCAGTACACTGTCTGAGGAAAATGCAACAAAAGTGTCCCGCGTTGAATATGTGTCCGTCTTAACGTGGCGACGCGCCTCTCCCTAAAAACAGGAACACTGAGACACATTATGCAGAATTATTTGACTTCCCGAGCGCTAGCCAAAGGAAAGCTTTTTCGAGATGCGTACGTCCGCGACGTTGCACAGAAGGAACTCTCGGTATGGCACATCGAGAGACTAGCAGGAAACGCTGACCTTGCGCTAACGGCACCAAAAAAAAACAAAAAAAAAAGTGCGAAGACTAATTGTTTGTCGCATATCTGTAAACGACTCCCGCTGCATATTTCTTTTCTTTTTTTTTTTTTTTTACGCGCATATACTAGCATGTATAAATAGACGAACGGGGTTCCGCCGGGCTCGTTTTCTCTTTCAATGCACAAACACTTCCTTCGTTCACTCCACGAGCCTTGGAAGCCCGAAATATGAGACTGCGCATGCGCAGGGAATTTTGTTGTTGACGGGCGAGCGGCGGCCAGCCGCAGCGCCGTAATAGAACCAAAAAAATAATAATAATGATAATAATACGAATAAAGACAAACCGACCAAATAAACCGAGGAAAAACTTGGCATCCTTACGGGAAGCAGCGTCTTGTTTTGGTCGACGGTCAATGTCACCGGGGGTCCGGTAACAAACAGCGAGCTATACTTGGAAAGCGATGGAAGCCGGGAGAGAAGGCGACGACGACGACGCTTTTATCCTTATCCGCCTTCCGCGTCGGATGAAGCGCTTGCACTTCGTGTTTGTAAACAAACTCGCTCCTGCCACGCTGGACGGCGATTCCTGATGGCGGATGATGTTCCGTTTATTTCTAGATTGAATACGTTAACAATTATAGAGTCAGTGACAGCTGCAGAAACGCCAGGACGTGGTTTAAAGTGTTCACAATTTTTAGTTAAGAAAAACAGCGCCCAAGTAACTCAAGGACGAAGACAAGAGGAACGAAAGATGATGTTAATGCCATTCATGCATAGGTGCAGCCAGCGAGACAAGCATAAAAAATGATAATCACTGGCGAAGAAGAAAAATGGGGGACATGAGATAAATCTCCAAACACAGCAAACTGACTGGTGTGCGACTGAAATGAAAAAGAAAAAAAAAAAAACCGCCTTGTCTTGGTATCAAACCAGGGACCTCCACTGGAAATAGAGAGGGCCCTGGTTTGATAGGGGCCAGGCGGATTTGCGCAGCCGCGCACCAGTAACCTCTCTGTGTTAAACAAAAATTGTATTTGTCCTTTGGCCCCCTTGATCCCCTTCTACACAGACAGAACATGGCGTTTTTTTTTTTTTTTGTCTCTCTTGCCTTTGTTCATGTGTTATTTGGGCGCCGCTTTTTCTTAGCTACGAACCAACTGATCCAAATCGCCACCTTACTGTACAATTCTTACATCGTGATTCGTTGTTTGACGTTCTTAGCGTCTAATGCCGCGGTCTGAGCGACTGCGTGGCAATGAGAAAATAGTCAGGACTTGACACGTCAACCGCCTCTTATTCTGTTCGTGACTGCGGTCGCAAACATCATGAGAAGCGCTGGGCGTGACTTCCTATCTTCACATCCCTTATGTTGTGAGTGGTTCTTCGAGTGTTTTATCGGATATTGCCGCAGCGTCATTGGCTGTTGGGTGGTATTGAGATGTTCGCGACTTTCACTTCCCTTAGACGGGATAGAATGTTTAGAGCCCGGGTTTAGACTAACCATTCCACTTTAATTACAACGCTCTTTCTTTGCTTTTTTTTTAAGAACTGCGGTTTTAACTGGCAAATTTATTAAAAATATGACTATTCTATTAATACGAAGTGTGTACTTGATTTGGTATTACTCACTAGAGTGACATTCTGTATGCATTTCGTGGTGACGACTCTGACGAGTGTTTGAATATACCTTTCCGGAAAACCCCACGAGGCCTCTCGTCGACTCCGCGTAGCACCGCGTGACGCGGGGAATTGTGGGGCTTTTCCGATGTACGCCAATTCGGGTGAACTTCTATGCGTAGTATAGTCATATTTTTGAATATGACTATTCTGAATATGACTATTTTTGAATATGACTACTCTTACCACTTTGAGTTCAAAACGCAAAGAAAACAGGGGGAACATATGACAAGGTCTATACACATCTTATACAATCTTGTGCGCAGCAAGGACGAGGACAAAAGGAGAGAACAGGACACAACAAGGCGCAACTTTCAACTAAATTTTATTGAAAACGTGTTCCAGTATTTATATTCTCAACCATCGTCACAATGACAACACACAAAACTACAAAAGCAAAAGAAAAAAACGACCATCACAAAGCATAATTGGAAAATATTACTATCTCGTCCGGAGGAAAAACAATTCCTTCTCCGATAATGCAATCGACGGCATAGTAACACACGTGTCTCCCAAATAATCAATGTGCTCCGCTTCTACGATTTCGCGTGTTAACGCTGACTTGCATTTTCCAATTTTTACGCATCCGTCCAGCAGTGGGGTACATGTCAACCGCATGTCCTGCAATGCAAGTCAAGAAAGCCACCGTTCTTTTTTTGCACGTTATTATTGTGCTCGCGGAGCCGATCATTTCGGCAGCGCCCCGTCTGCCCGACGTAGTGCTTGCCACAGGACAACGGAATGCGATATACCACACCATCTGTGCAGTCGACAAATTTCGTTCTGTGTTTCTTTTCACATCCGTGTTTGGCACGCTCGCCAGGCTTTGATAGTTTGCACAGGTCCATGAGCTTATTGGGCGCAGAAAATACTACCTTTACATTTGATCTCATTGCTACTTTTTTTAAATTGTGCGACACTCGGTGTATGTACGGTATTACAACAACTTTTCCCTTTTCTCTTGCCAGCTGACTCCCATCGTTTTCCACGAGACAGCGCTTCCTTAGAAGGCCCTCCGCAACCGCAACAAGAATGTGCTTAGGGTACCCAGCTGCGAGCAAGCGCAAAACTTGCTGATCGAAACCACTGGAGATCAAATGCTCACAGGACTTTTTTAGTGCATTGGTGAAACACAGGTTAACAATACTTCTTTTGACTAGCTTGGAGTGAGCTGAATGAAACGGAAGTAACGGCTTATTCGCACGTGGCTCATAACACCAACAGATGTGGTCGTCGAGAAATACAAATCTGATGTCAAGGAAGCGAATAGTGTTGTCCACGGGTATCTCATGCGTGACCTCGAGTGTGCCAAAACATTCCTTAAACGTTGTCAGGGTTTTGACAGTCTCTGCTTCAAAAGCGTTTGTGTCACATGCGATGAAAATTAAAAAAATCATCTACGTACCTAAAAACGTTTTTTACCTTCGATCCCTGAAGCCGGGCGTTAAGAGTACTATCAAGTTGAGCTAAATATAAATCGCTTAGGACAGGCGCAATACACGAGCCGATGCATATGCCCTGTTTCTGCAAGTAAGGCGTGCCTCCCCACTGAATAAAAGTTGTTCGAAGATAAAAACTGAGTAATTCTAAAAAACCGCTGCTTAACATCCCTAGCTCATTTTGAAAAGCGACCGCTTCAAACTTGTCGATGCACTCCTCTGCACACGAAAGCAAGCTGGAATGTGACAGGGAGTAATAAAGGTCTTTTACATCGACCGAAAACGCCCTCAGAGCGTTTCCTTTTTGAGTTTTTACGAAGTCTAGAACTTCTTCAGAGCATCTGACGAGAAAAGGGTCGTCAATGTGTAGCATATTAAGTTTCTCTTGAAGATACAGTGCGATTGAGTTTTGCCACGTGCCTCTTTCGGAAATTATTACGCGTACACTCTAAGAAATGCCTGCGCGTCTACTTACCCGCCAAACGCTCGAAGAGCCAATCTCTGCGATCTAGGAAATCAGCACAGCGAATGATGAGGCAGAACATCCGTTTAGACCTTAAAATGAAATCTGCGTTGTGGCATTACGCAATGCAAAGCGTCATGCTTTGCATTGCGTAATGCCACAACGCAGACTCCATTTTAAGGTCTAAACGAATATTCCGCCTCATCATTCGCTGTGCTGATTTCCTAGATCGCAGAAATTGGCTCTTCGAGTGTTTGGCGGGTAAGTACACGCGCAGGCATTTCTTAGAGTGTAAGGGCATTCCTAGTTTGTGGGTTTTGGCACTGAAGAAAACATCTAAAGACTCGCGCGTGCTCTTTTCAATGCTCTTTACAACACTACTGAGTTCAAGTTCTTTGCACAGTTTTTTTGCTTCTGACTTTAGTTTTGGCAGCGACACACTCCCATGACAATTAAACACCTTCTCAACAGCTTCCAGGGCTTTTTCATTATACATCCCATGTGAAAGAACCGCAAAGCCTCCCTCCTTATCAGCAGGTAACACGCAAAGAGAATTATCTTTCAGGTATGTCAACACTCGCTTTACGGGTACCTTGGTAGCAGCAGGCTTGCAGGAACGGACGACGTCGACATCCTCAGACACGCAGCGGGCAGAGTCCTCTTCAGGGACGCGCCTCGACACCTCACGAACCAGAGACAGCAGCTCGGGTGGTGACTTTTTTGGCTCGACAGCAAATTTGGGTCCAAGACGTAGAACTTGCTGGACGTCTTCCGGTAGATGGAGTTCCTCGGGCATGTGAAGCGCAGTCGACTGTGCAGGATCCTTTTTCGGCAGGCGCTCACGAAGCTGACGTAGTTGCAACTGCCAGATGAACTCTGTGGTTTGATCCGCAAGTGTGAGGTACTCACGAAGCTGACGCCTCGCTGTCGAAGGATCCGCCCTGCTTTGAAGTTGCATGGCCAGGTACTGCCTCAAGATGCGGGCTTGCCGAAGCCATTCGGCTTTTAGAATTTTGCACACCCTGGTCCCATGGCCCAGGGAAGGTAGAAGACCGCCAAATAGCGTACGTACGTCGTCAGGTAGAACTTTTGTCCGTATGCAAAACGACAGAGATCGCGCTCTGCACATGGCTGTGGCGATGAAGGTGACTGTGGCACACGGATCACGATGAATACACATAAAAGGGCCCGATGTACTAGAAATGAATTCAAGAAGAGTGGTTGTTTGGGCGAGTTGGTTTGTCATCTTATACAATCTTGTGCGCAGCAAGGACGAGGACAAAAGGAGAGAACAGGACACAACAAGGCGCAACTTTCAACTAAATTTTATTGAAAACGTGTTCCGGTATTTATATTCTCAACCATCGTCACAATGACAACACACAAAACGACAAAAGCAAAAGAAAAAAACGACCATCACAGAGCATAATTGGAAAATATTACTATCTCGTCCGGAGGAAAAACAATTCCTTCTCCGATAATGCAATCGACCCTGTTTTTTTTTATCGTTTAGCGTGTTTTGCGTTTTCAAATGACAAAATGCTAGCCAACATGAACCGCTCCTTCTATTCATGAGTACCCCTTCATGATCCCTACATCGGATATCCATGGTGTGACGAAAACACTATGGGAGGTGCTGCGTGTTTAAAAAATGGGGTATCGCGAGTCGTGCGTGTTTGACATCACTGTTTGCCAAAGAAACTCGGACCTTGTCATGTCAACTCATGGAGCTGTCTGACCTACAGTATCTTTACTTTACATTCATTTCTGAACGGCTACAAATAAATATAGATTATTGTTGAAAGTAGCTCGTAACAAAGAAATTAAGAGGTATAAGTAAATCTCGCGAAATATAATTTAGAAAAAAAACACTATTTTAATTACGAAAACTTATATTAGTTACCATGAAATATATAAAAGTAATGAAACGTGTTATACCGTATGTTGCAGACAAAGGTACGGCTAATTAAATAAATTATACATTGAGTTACCAGGTTAATATAGGAGCAGCGAAACAGACCTAAGTAGAAAAATGTTCAACGAGGTGTCACTCTGTCCTATTTAAAGCTCATCTGGGGCTATCGCATTTCTGACCGCCGCCATTAACCAGCGCCGCCGCGCTTGTCCTCGGCGCTGGCCACCGCGGCGGTCAGAAATCTTGCCGACTTTCTCGCCGACTGTCCAACTCAGAGCCCCTGATTTGTTGCTCCCGGTGTTTGTGCGGCACTCACCCCTCCATGTTTGCGCATAGTTAAACGCTGAAGTCTAACGTCAGCATGCATGTACGCATCGAATCTATTCTCGGCAAGTTAACAAGGGTGGACGGGGTGAAGCGAAAGATACATCCTCATTGAAGGCCCTATGTCTCTGTTGTGCCGGATATGTTCGTCTCGCAAAGTACCCTCGCCAGAAAAAAAAAACAAAAAAAAACACAAAAAACAAGAAAACGCGTTGCTGACACTGGTGCCCACGCAGGGGGGCGCGACGAAGAGAACACATCGAAATATAGAGCAGAAAAAGTAGATTGCACGCGTCTGCAACGCGTCGCAGATTTCCTCCCTTAGGTCTTACGGTCAATCGTTGCTTTTCGTAAGCCGCGGGTTACTACTGTTCATACGTCATACATAACACACTGTCCACGCTGCAGCCAAAACGACAAATATTTTTTTTACGATATATTCGTGGCGTGATTGCAGGCTTAGAGAATGAAGAGTGAAGGGCCCTGCTGTTACTTTGTTGCTCTGCACGGGTGCGGCCCGCAACCCGACGTAACGACATCGGAGGGTCGAGAGGAGCCAACTCGCTGCGTGCACTCGGAAAAAGAACTACGCTTAAAAACGTGAAGAGAGTCCGACTTTTTTTTTTTTTTTCTCTCTTCAACGTACCGATTAAATTTTGGCAGAATCGGCGAACACAGTTGACCTCTGCTCTTTTATTAGCGTAGTTTAGCTATTTATCATAAAGTGTATCTAGGTCCCCATGGACCGGTAAAACATTAATAAATAAGCAATACGCAGTATCGCGATTTACTCTACGAGGTCTAATCGAAGTTCTTGAATGGCATTGTACCGTTCCTGGATGCCATTATGTCGCTCCATGTGATCACCTGGAGTTTTAGTGCACTCATCACAATTCGAGCCTCCTGCTGGTAGCGAAACCCATCAAGAAGAAATCGCGACGGGTTTAGTTAGGGACAGAGGGCCCAAATTCTGAACCACAAATAAAACCCCATTGATAAAATTCACGCTTTAACCAACTGCAAAATTACTTTATAGGCTTCTTTCAAACGATTCGTCCTCTTATGCTAAATCAAAAAGTATTGCGTAGTACGGTGTGAAAAAACACCATCAAGCTGATAAGACTAGTCCGTTTTATATTTCATCAGCTGAAGTTGTTAGCTTATTTAGGCATGCATCATGTTTAACCGCATAGATAACCACTATCCGCACCTGCTGCTCAGTGGTATCGAAGATCTCTCCTTATCGTACAATTTACAGTTTGCACTTTCTTATTGTAACCTACCCGCATTACTCCATGAATTAAATCATGAATAGCATTGCCAGTTAAAGTTAGAATTGAAAACGGGTTGCATAAAATAATGTGCAGGGTGTCACAAAAAAAAATTAGTTTTTTTTTTTTTTTACCGCAAAAATAAACTAGGCATCGCCGAGCGCTTATTCTTCGCCAAAAGGTATACGCTAGATGGTCACAACCAGATGCCAAAGTTTCAGCCCGATCTGATCCATTATTCGAAAGTTATAAGTGATTTTCTGAAACTTTCAATGAGGAAATAGAGCCCATTCTTGCTCGTTTTCGGTTTCTGGTGCATAGAGTCCCATGTAATCGAAAATTCTGTCGGCCGCCATTTTCCCATTGAAATTTTCAGAAAATCACTAATACCTTTTGAATGAGATGTCGGATCGGGCTGAAACTTTGGCATCCGGTTGTGCCCTCTAGCGCTACCTTTGGCCAGAGAATAAGCGTTCGGCGATGCCTAGTTTATTTTTCCGGTAAAAAAAAAAAAAAAAAAAACATGTAATTTTTTTTGTGACACCCTATATACTATGCATAAAGTAGGTGCATACCCTTTGTATGTTATACATTATTTTATGCAGCCCATTTACCACCTAATTTTCTCTATATGTCTTTGATTTTTTCTCCATCTCCGTCACGATCTGCCAAGCACTCGGGGGCCGGACCTTACCAGCCAACAAATATTGGCACATTTGTTTGTGGCCCCGGCATCTGTATATACATATTTCATTCCATTTCATGTATATTTTTTTTTTTCTTAAGGGCCCTCGTGTGAGTGAATTACATAAGGAAAGGGCCACGCGAGAAATGACAAAATTGCAACTCAAATGCAATTAAAATTATTCCATTTGAAAGTCTAGAATATAATATACATGAGGTATTTTCACCCGCGCGTATGTGGGTATGAAAATGCAAGTTTCACGGCGTCGACTATTCTGCCATTTTGCCGGGCTTGCGAAAATTTGAGGTGAGTTAACAGTACGCAGACGCCAGTGTGCAAGCTATCTCGTATGATGGCGCCTACTTCCTGTAGACCACACGTATGGCGGCGTCACGCATGCGTAGAATGCTCAGTAAAATCGGTTGAGTAGTTCATTTTTTTTTCTTGCGGTAGATTTTAGTGCATTTGGTTGCTGACACCTTTCCCATCATAAGAATAGTTTTAAAAAGAAACGAAGACTGTGGAAAGATTGGCAGCCGTAAAAACGGTGTCGGCTAGCTATTCTATACCTTGAAAGTGAAAAGAAGATAATTATGATGGTATAAGAAGGGAGCAGGGATGGTAAAAAAAAGGTACGCGAAAAGAGAGCATCACAAGTGCGACACACTCACAGCGGCACAAATACGAAGCGGGTAAACTCTACACCGCCAAAAAAACCTTGCTAAAAGGCACCGCGCAAACAGATAAAGTAAAAAAAGTTTTACACCAACATTCTAAAGTTCTTCGTTCATCGTCAGTTGTAAAGATATACATCATTTCTTCCACTCACACTGCACACTGACGCGTTCACTCACTCGTACACGTGTTCACGAACATAAACAATCCTGGGTGAGTAAATGTCTTGGCACCTAATAGTTATTATAAGAGGCCGCTGTTTTTTTTAAAAGGTCGCAAATAATGCCATGTGCCCCTTTGTGAGTTTTATGACCTGGCCAAGGTCCCTGTATTTTTTCTAAAGACAAGGAACGTCTGTCCAGCAGTCCAAGACGGTGGTAAGAAGGTGATAAGGGGAGCTCCGGCAGTCACGTTTCCAGTAAAAAAAAAAAAAAAAAAAAACTATTGAAGTTGTAAGTACAGCGAGATGAGCGAAGTCTGCAATTGATATTGCCCCCTTTTTTAAATAAAACTTTCGAAAATCGTTTATAACTTTGGTATAATACTACCGAATGTTCCGGGATTTTGGCATTTGGTACCAACCACTAGCGCTACACATTTGGACGGGGACTGCGCGTTGCGCGGTGCGTTGTTGATTTTCATTGTGGGAGAAACCTTGTTTACTTTTCTTCAACACCCGATAGATGCAATTTATTTGCGGAACAGTTATCCCGGGTTTAATTTTGCTCTTTCAGGACAAAACGCGGCCAATCCTTTCCCCTTATCGCCATGGCGTCTATAAGTTCACAAAATAACACCGGATAAGCAAAGTCAAGGGCACATGCCAAAGCGATTAGATAAAGGCATCTAACATACGAAACGGGTTTTGACGAAGTATGAACGCCCGCACATGCTAACAACTAACAACGGCTGTTGACGGAAAGTCTGAGGGCCAGTCTAAGTTTGGCACGCCTGCCGATTCTCGCCTAAAATATGGCTTCCCAGCAGACACGCTGTGAAGGTTAAAGAAGGTGGGAGAGGAAAAACGAGGGACCTAACGACAGCCACGAGTTTGTAAACAAAGGGCTGCAATTATTTAACGTTAGATGATGCTGGCGTACGCGAGCTAGTCCGTTTGATAGCTGAAGCGAAGGCCAAGACGCAGAGCCCAAAGCGTCTGTTATGGAGGAGAAAGGTTCGACAGCGAAGGTCTCGCTATTTTGAATCCTTATAGGCATACGGACGTGTACACGTTATTGAAATAAAGTAAATAAGTACTTTTTTTCCGTTACTGGGTTTCAAAAAGAAGGCGCTACTTCAGCTTCAAAGCAACGAGTTATTTTCTTGTTTTTTTATAAAGCAGTAGCCGCTTCCAATATATGTCGCTGTTACCAATTCCTTGCTTTTTAAGGCGTTCATTCAAGGATAACTGCGTCTGCACTGGCATACTTTCCGCCCATATTTTTATGGTCTATCTAGCGTTTTCTCGTCGTGAAAATTACGGGGCGCCAGCTGGGGTGCGTACTAGGTTGTGTACTGGAGGGGAACGTGTTGTACACGTTCCCGTCCAGAAGTAACGAAATGCCTTTACTCGTTGCTTCATAAAGATGTAACAAATATACGCTACTTGTTCCTTTATTTAAAAAAAAGTAAGTCGTTACTTTGTTACAAAAAAAAAGAAGCAACTAGGTGCAAGTAACGCGTTATTTGTAATGCGTTACGTATATGTCTGTATGTATGCAGTCAGGATTTAAACACGCCTAAACGTTTATGCATGGCCTATTGTGTTCACAATTTTGTTTTGTGACTCGTGCTTCGGTGTTCGTATCTGCTAATGTCGTAATCTCGCTGGCGTCTCTGTTTCTAACAAGCTCTTCCAATCGTATACTTCTTACGTCCGCCGCTGTGTTGCGTCTTTATGCGGAAGAGGTCCACTTTTCTTCACCGGAGATACGAACCCGCGACAGCGGATACGTGGGCGGCCTCGTTGGAAGGCCGAGGTCTATGACCTGGTCAACCTGCTAATACAGCTTTTAGCCCATAGTCCTTTCCAGGAAGTTTTCTGGAAAAATAAAATGAATCAAATTGTATTGAACTTTCTGCCGTTAATTTATGGCACAAATGATATTTGTGCCATAAATTAACCCTATAAATATACAATACCCGAGAAGATATGGAGGGAGCCTAAGGGTTACGATAATCAACCCTTACAAAAATGAACAATGAGTTTCAATTGAGCTTCTAATGAGTTTTTATAGAGTCAAATGAAACTCATAAGAAACTCAACGTTAAATGAGTTTTATCATTACAAAACTAATATTTATTCTTTTGATTTTACTCATTACACATTCAAATGAGTGTTATCGTTACCCAATCAATATAATTTCTTTTGGGTTTACTCATTACACATTCAGATGAGTGTTATCACTAAGAACACAATATCCATTATTTCGAGTTTACTCATTAAAACAATTGCAATGAGTTTTATCGTTACCGACTCAATATCCATTCTTTTGAGTTCACGCATTACAAATTCCAACGAGTTTTATCGTTACCCAGTCAATATTCATTCTTTTTGAGTTCATAAATGTACTGATTACTCATGCAAATGAGTATTATCATTAAGAATGCAATATCAGTTCTTTTGAGTTTATCCATAGATACTCAAGTGAGTTCTACCATAAGGCACCCAATAGACATCAGCTGATCCACAGTGGAGGAATTCGATAAAGGTAAAGGTGAAGATAATCTTTAATGCAGATTGCCTGCTATTCAGAAGACATTCTCCTCAAATAAAGTAATGTTCAAAATTGCAATCCAATAACTTCTCATATTTATTAACCATTTATTACCCCTTCTATGAAATCAATACATATTCAATTACTCCCATTCTCAACTAGCACACTGTCTCGGGCGATCAAAATGACACAGCGATAGACATAATGACTCAATACAGCATCTGCTCCCAAACTTCCCTACGCGCGTAATACATTAAAATATAAAATATATCCTGCCACGACCCCGCCCCCTCCTCCATTCGCATTTCGCTAGACCACAAGTCTTACCATCTCAGTGCATTATCAGTAACATATTGAAATTGACTCTGAAATTTAGTTTCTCAGGTAATGCAGGTAATTAAAAGTTAACAAATTTAAAACCATTGGAAAAAAAAGAAAAAAAAAAAAAGAAACAAGCCAGCAGTTGTTTTGCGACTTCGCTAGATCAGTCACGACACCCCTGGGGTTCGCGCCTCACTGTTTGGGAAGCACTGCTGTTTAATATTACAAATACAGAGTGCTGCTGAGAACATTTTTCAAATCATTTATAAGTAGCAACTGTTGATTTAATACTACGCAAAAATTTAAACCAACTCTCACACAGTCTCACGGAAACATAATCCCAAGTTTCCAAAGAATAAAAATCGGTAAGAACAAGACGAAATACACACTAGGCTGATTAATTAACTCTGAGCTGTCATTTTGTTTGAATTCAATACACATGAAAATAAAAGAGGAATAGGAATGCCAATAGGCATACCTTTTGGTCCTATAGGAGGTTGGACTGCTCCCATAGGAACTTTATCGGACCATTAGGAATTTTTATCAGTCAAACGAAATGTTTTGTTTGCCAAACAGGAATTCTAGGCCAATTGTGCATGTATATTTGAGCTATAGGAACCAATAGACGTATGTCTGTCAGGAGGATGTAAATGCATATTGGACGCAACAATTGAGAATCGGATCAATGGGAACACGTTTCTGTGCTTTTGGAAAGTTGTTTTTGGACGAAGCTCATATATTTGTCAGACATCCAACTGAGTTAAAAATAGTCCCTGTCAGAAAAACACCGGCCCATTTGATGCATGTGTAATGTAGCCTGGGCTGTATGATGCAAATATCTGTTCCACGTCCAAAGAATGTATTGCTAGAATTCCAGCATCTATAAAAGTACATTAGTCAAGTTAATTATGCAACAGTGTTACGCCTATTTTTCAAAATTTTCGGACGGCAAAAATGGTTTCAGCCCAGGCTGAAACCAAAAATTATTAATAAAAATAATCATTAACAATTATTAAAAATTATTAATAATTGATAATTATTAATTAATAATAATTAATATTTATTAGTAATTATTAATAATTACTACTAATTATTAGTAATTATTAATAATTACTAATATTTATTATTAAATATAAGTAATTTACTAATAATTACTAATAAATATTAGTAAATTATTAGTAATTTACTAATAATTACTAATAAATATTAGTAAATTATTAGTAATTTACTAATAATTACTAATAAATATTAGTAAATTATTAGTAATTTACTAATAATTTGTTAGTAAAAATAATTTACTAACAAAATACTGTAAGCTGAGTGTAAATTAAAAGTAATCTCCCCAAAAAATAAAAAAGAAATTTTCTCCCTACTGCATTGCACCCGAAACTAATAGCGCGTCGGCGCTAATTGTGATTTGCACATTTATTTCCTGTGCTTATAATAATAACTGTATTCACCCTCTTTTACTCCTAAGTTTCTAAAGACATATTTACGGCACCCCTCTATCACGATTTGGTCAGTTTCGGTTTCAGTATAACTTTTACCGCTTTCGGTTTCGTATTGTCAGAATCGCGTCTTCAACGCCCCATCGGTAGCGACACCAGTTCTTTTTTTTTTTTTTTTGTTTTCATTTGCGACCGTTGAGACCGTTGCCGTTGCGCTGGGTACATATGTTTTGCGGGATGGAAATGCCTTTAGACATGGAAATCTGCTAATTTAATCAAGTTTATCTATCTGTGAAGTTTCGTCTTGTGATGATTATGTTCAAGAAGAGCGCGGAAGACCGGCGACGCGACAAAACGAGCAACTCGACGCAGTTGGTAAGCTTGCTTCTTTGTTTGCATTCTAAGTAGACGCCTTGAACGAGAAGTGAACACTAGGGAGTTTTAGAATAACGTCCGCAACCCCAAAGAAATGACGTCTTCGCTGCTGTGCATGCGCTGACCCAAAACAAGCATTCGGACTCGAGCTTTCGGCCCGTTATTTCTCGAAAATAGCGTGGGTACCGCAAAAGGCGGCGCCCGCGACATCTCTGTTGATCGCGTCTTCGACGCCGTCGCCCGCGCGGGAACTGCGGGAGTCGCACTCGGCGCGGTCGGTATGGTCGAAGCGTATTGAAAACGCCACGGATCGCTGGAGTCACAGCTCAAAGCTATCGAAGCGCGTCTACTTACGATCGCGGCAGAAATGTAAACATGCCTGGGTAGTGGATCGTCTGGGCTTCGTAAGTACAACAGAGCAGCTTGGCAGTGACAAAAACAAAACATACAGCATTGAGAATAAAACAACTATAAAACTGTTACTCTAGACGAAACACTTGTTTAATTTTCAAGATATAACGTTCTAACTTCCAAATAAAAGCTGTCGCGACATCTTGGTGGCGTTTTAAGCGCGAGATGCTTGCGTTTTGGGGGTCCCCGGCAGAGAAACGCTATTCTAAAACTCTTCGCCGCAATCCTCGCTATTTTGACCTCCGTAACGCGCGATAAAGTAGCGCCCGGTAGTCTAAAACTCCCTATTCTCTCGGCACACGTTTGCTCGTTAAGCTAGACTTTTTTTTTTTTTTCAGCTAGTTAGGTTTGCTTTATCCGTCCTTATGTTTGTATCTGTGCGTAGCATAATGAAAAGTTGCCACTCATTTTGTGTATGGCCCGAGAAAGTGTAGCTTATGTCAACAGAGCACTTATTGAATTCCTAATGCTACTTTCAGTTCGTTGCTTTAGAAAATGTCTTATTGGTCTAGCAGTGTACTGATGTCATTCAACTATAAATTGATTACATTGATCATACTTCATTACATTTCACAAGTTAGACTTCCTTGGAATTCGGTTCATGCAGAGCCAATATTCCTTTGCAGTCAAAATTGTTCAAGAGGATAGCAATTTTTTGTTTTGAAGTTATGGAAGTGGACTGGATGGTACTGTTAGGACAAACTTTGGTCCCCTGACTTTCTGGAATTGAACTGGGTTTACATTTGTCTGTTAGAATTTTTGATAAAGCAGTTGTTCCTTTCTGCGTCTTTTTTTTTTTTTCTATTTCATTTTGCAACTGTGATGTGATCAAGCCGAGGGCCGCAGTTATTTCTAAATGAAGCAGCAGCAGTGTGTTCCCAGCTTGCGTCACTTTGATTCATTTCAAGGCATGTCACGAAATGAATGCCCCTGTTCATACACCGTTGGAAGTGGGACTGACTTAAAAATGCAGTTCGACACAGTGTTTGAGTGGTATGCGACGTGTGTTGAATGACCTATGCGGTTGTCAGGGGTTCGTGGTTGGTCAACCCGAAACGCTCCAAGTCCCACTTCCTTCTTCTCGTCTTCCTCTTCCCATTGGTTTGAAGCTTGGCCGGCATTAGTCTCATCCGAGCTCATGCCTTTGGCGCTCAGGTAAACGTGCGTGAGGATTGCAATTGAACCCCCCCCCCGAACCACCCTTAAACAGGACAAAATGACAAAAAAGAAAATTTATGACAGCAATGTTCGAGAGAAACTGCCGACTTTTAATTACCCTGCCTGAAACTTTGGAAACATTTCAGCGTGGCTGCAGCTGTGATGGTGAGGTGGATCCAATATGAAAACTGAACCCTGAAGCGACGCCTTCGGGATGCCGAAAATAATTATGGTAAGTTAGAAATTAACCCACTAGTATACTTGGGCCAGATGTCTATTAAAAAATTTTAATCCAGTTAAATTGTCACATTAATTTTCAGGCATAATATCTTCAAGAGAATGAAACTGCAGATGTTCCAAACTGGCTGAGGTAAAGCAGCCTTGCAGTGCACCAGGGTTTAGACTGAACATACTTTTTGTACTGTCCACAAGGTGTAGCTCTTACATTGAAGTTTTATGAGCTAGTTTCTTCAATGTTTGAACTTTCAGCGTGCCAGCTGGGTAGTGTGTAATTGTTTTTATAGCGCAAGCAATATCTTAATCCTGGCGGCAGGAAGTTTCAGCTAGCAGTTGACATGGTTAAACAACGGTGTGCATGCTTGCTTTCTCTGCAGCGGCCAGTGGTGCAGTGGTTTGTTTCAGACTACATGTGCCAAGTACAAGGGGGTGGCCCTCCAGGCGCTGACGACCAGCATGTCGTCTCTGCTGTGCTGTCGAGGAAAATTTAAAGGGTAAATATTGCAGCTGCAGTTTTTTCTCTTCTGTCCCTGCTACACTTCCTGTGAATTTCTCTGCATGCTTGGTCTTTTTGTTTTCATGGTACTGTAAACTTTTGTTATAGTCCGTTGCAACTATAATATAGCAGAAGCCCCTCCCACTATTCCCTTTGCTCGCCATGATTGGCGGTGTCCTCTCGGCTCTCCTCCTCTCTAGTGTTTGCTTACTAAAAAGAGTGAAGGGCTTTGTGGGAAGGGCTTCTGCTATTCTAGAGTTGCAACAGAGTATAGCGCGAGCTCGGTTAATTTAATTATTTCGAAGAGTCTTAGCGGGCACCCATGCATTTTTATGGGAATGACTCTGCATCATATTTTGAACCGAGAAAATGACCCCACGAACAGGAAAGCACGGGCCTTCTGCTACAAAATTAACCGGACCAAACTTTGATTTCAAGATAGACCAGAAAAAGTCGACTCCTGTCTTATAAACGGTAGTAACAGAAATCCTGTGCTATACTCGCGGTCAACTTTCTGTGGCAATCCGAAGAGAGGAGGAAAGCGCGTGTACAGCGGTTGGTGCACCCTCTCCCCTAGCATTGACTGCATTGCCACAGAAAGCTGACCGCGAGTATAGTCTCGCCACAATGGGAAGCCAATGCTATGACCCCCATCTTGATTTCTTTAATGCTTGTTATGGCTGTTTTCACATCTGGTATTTTCACTGTTCTTTGGCCAAAAGTGAGTGGCAGGTCGCCATAGGTTTCCAGAAGAAAGCGGTCACATATGCAGAAATTTCTAACAAGTTTGTAGCGCAGTGGCGCTTCGCCGCAACCGAGGAAAAACTCTACGGTATTGTTGGTGCAAAACATTAAGCCTCACGACTAGCAGCAACTTAATCGTAGATGTACAGAGTGCGACACTGTTACCGCGAACAAGCGATCGCCGGTTTTTCCAGTTTTCCTCTTTGAAACCAATAGATGTCATCCACGTTATTATTGCTACGGAAAGAGCTCATTTAGTTCTATAATGTAAGCGATAAAATTTCGTGCTCGCTAATATTATTTAGAAGTAAAATGCGAAAATGCGCCGATGTCGTGTTCGCGCTAACAGTGTCGCGATGTGTACTGCACCATACGGCGTTTATTTGAGCTCTACTCCACACAAAAAATTACAGGGGCACTAGGTATCCCTTTGTGGATTGAATGCGAAAGCATTGCCATTCCTAACGACACTTCCTTTTTTTTTCCTGTATTGTTAGGAATGGCGATGCTTTCGCATTCAATCCACGTAGGGATACCTAAGTGCCCCTGTAATATTTTTTTTTTTGCGTTACATCATGTGGCGTCACACATTATGGTACGTCATATTGTCACGTGAAGTGTGATGTCATTGAACCAAGGACATATTTTTATGACCATCTTTCGGGCACATCAATGCCGATGCCGTCTTTTGCCGTAATGGGACAAGCTTCTTTTTGAGGGGAGAGTAATGCCGCATTCCGAAGCGGCTGAGATAGCACAGCAGCTAGCATGCCCTGCTCTCACACAGCAGCACTGTGTTCGAATTTCAGCCGTGGAAGCACATTTTATTCTTTCTTTTATTCCTCTGTTGGCATTTGGTACCACTCGGTTAAAGCCGCCGGATTTTCCGCTCCATGAACATACAATGCTTTCGCATTAAAAAGGCACATCCAGTCAGGAATGTGCCTTTTTGTGTGGTAGAGTCGCACAGCTGCCCACCACTTCGAAAATCACAACTGAAGTATGAGGGGGCACTAGTGATCAACAAATGAGGTTCACGCCATTCATAGGTGAAGGATCCATTTGCCGTTGATCGCAATCCTGCACCTCTTTAGCTCTAACCAGCAGGATAGTCAGCTCGGCAGACTCGTCGGCTGAATCATCCGGGTGTAGTTTAGCGTTGTCCTTATGCTGCTTCAAGCAGGGATGCATGCGAACAGTGCGCAAAACACATGCCTCTTGCCAACACTTCTAACTACATTGCTGGTCGTGACGTGTGGTCATGTTTGCCCTAAGAAGTTTGTAAGACACTTTGGATGATGTCGTAATATTCCGTTGTAAGTCACACAAAAGTTGCGACAATTCTGTTTCGTTAATACGGATTTCTTCTCGGATTTTGTCATACGCATTTTTTAATCGTAAGTTTGCTTTTTGAATTCATCCTCTGATGTCTCGATCCTCCCAATAATTCAAACTGTGTCTTGCATCGATTATGAAAGCTGCATTTGATACACACCCATTCGGAGCATTGCTTTATGATCCGCATAGAACCCTATTACCGTTTTCTTCCTGTCCATTGTGATTAAAAATACTTTTTCAAGATAGTAAACAAACACAAAAGAAAAATACACAGAGACAAGAAGTGGGCGTAAAACACTGGCTTGTCTACGATCATAAACCAATTGGCCCAAATTGCTATATTAATTCTTCGAGATGCTTATAAGTCATAGCTTCTCTATGTTCAAATTTGGTAAACTTCATAAGCGACAACATCTGCTCGCTTATCTTTGGTAGACCTTGTCAAAAGCCAAAATAAAAGACTGCAATGCGGCGGCAAAAACAGTGAGAGATTGATTCTCGCAGACTCGGGGGCAAAATATACTTTTGCACCATGGTGCCCCTGCCAATGTTATTAGTGCCACTCATTAAACTATCAAGGTAGTGTGAAAATTAAGTGCCTGGGTGAGCAAAAATGTAGGTATTTTAAATGTGACTTTCCGCATTTAAGGCTGGTTCACACATACAGTGCAGCGCTAACTCAGCCCTGTTAAGGCAACGAGTCAGTGCTACTTCCATGGCTTGTATCGTGTGTTCTGAGTTGCCTCCTTTCATACAAAAGACCGATGTCCCGGTTTGTAATACTGATTCAGCACTGAGGTACTGCTGCGCTGTGAACAGGATACCTTGCTCGGACATTGAAGTTTAGATGAGCAGATCAATGTGTAACTGTGCATCTTTTTTCTTTTTAGGTTACCAGTACTCCCGTGGACGCGAAGGCAGTACAAGGTCTCCCGTGGACACGAAGGCAGTACAAGGTCCGCCATGGACACGAAGGCAGTGTACCATAGACTCGAATTTCACATTTTTAATAAACCAGTTATTTCTCCTTCCCACGGTTTTATGCAGGCATTTCCTGAACCCTGCATGAGTACATAGGCAAACATATAAGTGACACTTGCACTCACTTTCCCCTTCCCTCAAAACAGCGGTTACATCCAGACAACATATCATACAACCTATTGTCGTCTTCCCTCTGAGAGCTCTATCTAGAAACCCATGCTAGGAGTATAATTTATAATACATTTCATTTGAAAGTCTAGTTACACTGCTTTCAGTCTCTGTTGAAAATCAAATGTTTTTTCTGCTGCGTTGCAATTGAGGTTTTGATGGGCCCTCTCATTAGGTATATTCCGACTCGTCGGAATATACCTAATGAGATGGCACGTTAAAACCTCGGTTACAACGCGGTAGAAAAAAACATTTTATTTTCATCAGAGACTCAAAGCAGTGTATCTAGACTTTCAAATGAAATGTATTAGAAATTCTTATGAGGTGGAACGGCAAAACCTTAATTGAAACGCGGTGGCCAATAGTTTTCGTAAACTCCTTAGGGACTCGTTACAAAAAATCAATTGTTTTTCAACACAGACTCGAAACGGTGTCAATAGACTTTCAAATTATATTCATATGAAATATATTAGAAACTTTATGCGGTAGCTTTGTCGAAACTTCAATTGGAACGCGGTGGCCAATAGTTTTCGTAAACTCCTTACGGATTCGTTACAAAACTCATTTGCATTTCTACTGAGACTCGAAAAGATACTCCATAAACGTTCAAATGAAATTCATTAAAAATTTTTGTAAGGGAAGTGCCTGAAAAAGTTGTCGGAAAATAAACAAGTCAATTAATTTGGCGTGTAAGAACAAACAATCCGCGCAGAGTAAGAAATTATTCTTGTAGGGCACTCAAATATGAAACAAAAGTGTTTGGAGAGCGCAAGAACACCACGTGGTTGTTTATTGCTCAATCGCGTTTAGCAGTGCATAGATACACTTTTTTCCAAATATCTGCTGCTGGCTATAGGGGCACTTGGGTTCGAGATTGCGTGCTACCAAAACAGACCTGCCATCTTGTATGCTGTGCACAAGCCTCGTTTACCGAGTTCTTTTCGGGGTAAAGAACTTTTGTTCGGTTTGTCTAACCCAAACCACCTTTTTCCAAATACTTGTTGACACCTAACGGGAAAACTGGGTTCGAGATTGAGTGGCTAAAAGTTCACACCGCGCTTTCGCAAGGCTTGTCCAACTCATCCCACCGCGGTATTTTGATACCTTCGTAGCATTTCTAGGATTTCTAGTCACATATCATCGGTATGAGCAAATCTGGTCCTCGTTTGAGGTGGGTCACTGAGTCATCATCCTCCAAACTGTGCGAACCCCTCCCGGGACACGGGTATACTTTCAAATAAACCCTACACCGCCGAGGCACGAGTTCATATACCACTCGCCTCATAAGAAAAACACTGTTACGATAGAAAATTATAGCTGTCACCGCACAAACGAAAACTACTTAATGTCTTGAAATATATGACAAAGCATTCAATCAAAACAGATAGATTCACGAAGTGACGACGCCATGATTGTTGTCGTTGCTGCGTTCCTTGAACACGATCAAAACTTGAAAGAAACTTTTGATCGTGTGGAAGGAGCGCAGCAATGTTCTCCTCTTCGTTTTGCCAATACACTTGCGTGTGAACCCTCCTGTTAATATGTGAAGAGGTTGAACGGCTTGGTTTAAAAGAAATTGAAACACGCAAAACGAAAGAAAAAAAAGGAACGTTCCACCAAAACGGCTTGGAAAACGCGAGGCTTGTGCACAATATACAAGATGGCGGATCTCTTTTTGTGGCATGCAATCTCGAACCCAGGAGCGTCAAGCGTAGCGCGCATGCAAACTACGCCTTTTGGATAAAAAAGGTCCATGAGGGGGAGGAGCAAAACAATCTGATAAGTTTGCAAAGTTCTAACCTGAAAAGAATACTTTCCTACGACAGTCTTTTTATTTTTTTAAAGCAGCGTAAACGGCCTAATAAACGCAACCCCAAACAAAAATTCAATGGCTAAACTCCGCGCGTGCGTTTCATACTCTCCTCTTCTATCCCGTTTCTTTTCTTTTTCTCGCACGTTTATCGTCATTAAACCGCGGCAAGAGTCATAAGGCCTTCAGACGTGGCTCACATGGCCGGGGATGCATGGGTGACCAATCGGTTAAAGCGCGCGAAAGCGCGGAGCTCGAGCAGCCAAAGCCCGCGCTACAGAACCCAGTGGATCTTACCATCTACCAGCTTTAAACTGGATGAGTATTGTACCGCCTCGCGATCCTGTAACCACTAGGTTCATGAGTACGTTCAAGACCACAAACTGAAATCGCAACACTCTGCTTTACTACAAGCCCGATTGTATACCCAACCGGGCCGACCCTACACCCAGATGCACTCTAAAAAAAGCCCGTGCGTCCCACTTTCCCGCACAACACTCGGAAGAGCCAATCTCCGCAACTTACGGAGGCAGCTCAGTGAATGACAATGCCGAAACGTATGTTTAGACCAAAAAACGCTGTCTGAGTTGTGACATTAAGCGATGCAAGCGTGACGTTTTGCATTGCTTAATGTCACAACTCAGACTGCGTTTTTCGGGTCTAAACATATGTTTCGGCATTGTCATTCACTGAGCTGCCTTCGTAAGTTGTGGTGATTGGCTCTCCAAGTGTTGTGCGTGAAAGTAGACGCACGGGCTTGTTTTAGAGTGTGGAGTACACCCAGCAGCGTCAAAAGTGCATCGTCACGACGCTCTTTATACTTCTTGGTATGCTATCACCGTCTAGACCAATCACGCCTCGAAAATATTAAAAAAAAATCGCATATACTACGCGTGATTAATCGTTGAGATAGCAAGCGTACAAAAGCGACGTGCGCCGTGACGATGCATTTTTTGGCCCTCTTTGATTGGCGTAGAGAGTCTCGAGCGTCTTATGCTCGCACCGCAGCCAATGAGATTGCAGCACTAGCCGGTGGGAGTGCCAAACTAACCAATCACGAAGCAAGGGGCGTGAACATAATGAAACATACATTTCTTAAGCTGCGGATGAATATGGGGAGCGCAAGTTCGTCCTCTTCTTGCGCAGGGGGGTTGCGGTGACGTCAGAACGCCGAGCTCTGATTGGCTCCGATCGGAAGGATAGTGGGTAGACCTCGAGACAGCTATACTTCGTTTCAGCTTCGGTCCGAGCGCGGCCGATGTTATGAGCCGAAGGGCCAATCAAACACCGCAAAAAGCGCAGCGTCATGGCGTGCTCTCTGCGCTTGATAAGACTAGCCGGCGGAGGAGCACGCACAGAGAGACGGCGAATACCGTCTGGTCCTATCAACTGCAGAGGGCACGCCATGACGTTGTGCCTCTTTCGCTGTTTTATTGGCCCTTCGGCTCATAACATCGGCCGCGCTCGGACTGGAGCTGAAACGAAGTATAGCATTGAGGTCTACCCATTACGCTTCCATCAGAGCCAATCAGAGCTCGGCGTTTTCACGTCACCAGAACCCCTGCAAAAAAAATCAGATGAACTTGCGCTCCGCGGAGCAGTCGCATTACACCGTCACATTGCCTATCTACAGCCAGAACAAGTTCTGTCATATCCTGAGGGGGTGCAGACAAACTTCTTACTGTCTAGACATCCCACTTTATTTAGCACTGCAAATAGGAGGGTCTTAAATTATATTCATAATTTCAATTGTTCCAGAGTATTCATTTTTAAATGTGCAATCGACAAATACAGATCTGTATACTTCGTTTCCCCTTAAGTCCAGACACAGCCGACGGTACGAGAGGATGGTATCAATCGGACAGCGTCAAAAGCGCTGAACCAGTCATAAACAGAAAAGACCTGTGACTTGCGCGTTTCACGCCACTTGATCAGTCGTCGGACTTGACCTAAAGCGAAGTATAGTCAAATGCTAAATACAATACATGCTTTAAATAATTGTATTTCAAATGCTGCCCGTCCCAGGATACGAAAAAGATCCAATTGACTCCATGTAGCGCAGCGGGGAAAAAAAAAGAACAAAAAACACTCGTTCCTTGTTTTCTTTATGTAAAAACATCACTAAAAAAACTGCAAAACACAGAAAAGCTTTTTTTTTTCTTTTTTTGCCAGTACACTGGCATTTTGAAAGAGGAACAAAAAACAAGTCGGAGTAAGTTTAGTAGTTGCGGCTGTGGCGGGTACGCAGACCGGAGGCGAAAAACAAACGGGGAGAGAGAAAGCGTATGGAACGGAGAAGGGAGGAGGAAGGAAAGGCGGGGACATCAACAACTCTGATTGCGCCCGGCGGTGGAACGGAGCCAGCCGAGCGGTTGTTTGTCCAGGCCTCGCGACGTCGGCCCGTTTTTCTGCATGCATCCTCATATATGCACCGTTCACTCGTGCGCTGACAGCTCTGTGGAAGCCACGCGCTCGCCGTACCAATCAGCCGCCTCCCTCACGTCACGTGACCACACTTTCTACGCACGGGATTAGGGCAGACTCGTACTTAACCGGCCACTCGTACCCAGCTACTTGAGTAACGTAATTTTGTTACTTTTTGGGGTAAATAACGAGCTACGTGTTTGGTTACTTCTGGAGGGAAACGTGTACGATAAAAGTAAGTTCTCACCCCAACTCGCGCCTCCAATTTGCACAAGATAAAACGCTAGATAGACCATACAATGATGTGCGCAAGGTACGTCCATGTAGCCACAGTTATCCCCGACCGAAAGGGTGAAAAGTAAGGAATAACTAACACGGACAGATATTGAAAGTGGCAATACCGTTCGATAGAAACGTTACTTTCAGACTAACGAGAAGACATTGCTTTGCTTTCGTGCTGAGGTTAAGGTGCACTTTTTCAATCTCTGTAACGAGTAATTAACTACTCAGTTACGTTTTGAATGAGCAATGAGTAACAGTATTTAGTTACTCCATTTTATTTTCAGTATTGTGTACACGTCTGGGTTGGGCCGGGAGGAGTGTGATCACGTGGCGAGAGACGGACGTGCGAATGGCCCGACGAGCGCGTTGCTTGCACCGCACTGTCAGTTTAGGGGAGCGAGAGACAGACCGGATGCGGGAGGGATCGCCTTCCTCGCGCGCGGACTCGCTTGTTTGTTCCCGACGGCTCGGGAGCGGCTGCCTCTCCGAGTCGGCAGTAAGCAAACACCACGAGGTCGGCGTCTTCCAAGGTCGGCCACTTGCTCACGCCGCCGTCGCCGCCGCCATTGCTGTGCTGCACGAGCTAGCCATGCCAAATCGTGTAGGCCAGTTTCCGGTGGCGAGACGTCCTCGCGTCCCCTTCGCGGCGGGGGCAGCAAAAAAGCTCGAAACGAATCTAATCGCATTAATTCCAACCTCGCAGCAGTAGTAATAAGGAACTGTGCAAAAATCTGATCCGTGTTTTTCGTGGGCACAATTTTCGTCGGCATGCTTTTTTTGACACATGGTCGTTTGACAACAATTAATCGGCCCATATATCATCGATACACGCTTCGACGATTCGCAACTTTCACGACACATAGGGGGCGTACTGGTGCCTATCAAAATAGCTCTCTTTTGGATGATCGTCGTAGAACAGCAGAAGGAGGTAGGATCTGCGACGCGCAACTAATTCTAGTTTTGCGAACAACGAGTGATATAAGAGTCTTCGTACTTCGGCGTCAAGGTGGTGTAAGCGTGCATCTTCATTCAGAAGTTTGTCATCCAGGAGCTGGGGAGCGCGATTCTCACACCGCTGTACCACCGTCTCTGAAAGTTACGAATACTGCACCGCAGTCGTCACATTTCATCAAGAAAATATTATGCTTTCGCTAGGTGGTCTCATTTGGATTGGACGACTTCATGGCTTCATTTCCCTGTCTGGAAATAAACCGATGTTCTGCGAGCATTTTTCATGCTCGCGGATTCTACTTGCGAAGGTTATGCTTGCCTGTTGAGTGAGGTGGTGACGAGAGGAGGGGGAGTGGAGTCAGCTTGCCAATGATATTATGGAGGTTATCAATCGGGTATTGAGGGAGAGGGGCGGTGGGTAACCCGCAAACATTTAATTGCTTTTTGTGACAGCCCCACAGGTAAATGTACATCTTGTCTTATATCCAAATAAAACGCATTGAACTTTGGCCTTTATTTTGTTACTCTCACCTAACTTAACCTTACTAAACCTAACCTTCAATAACCCAACAACACCTAGACTAACCAAAACGAGCATAACTCGTTCTAACCTAACATAACCTAACCTAACCGGACCTAACCTAACCTAACCTACCCTAACCTAATCTAACCCAGCCCAAGCTAACCTCCCTTAGCGAAAAAAGGCCGTACTTGAAACGAAGTTGAAGTATATTCAATATGAATATTCATTTTGTATTCATTCTGTATTATTTTGTCCGCATTCGAAATACGCGCGTAAGGTATTCAAAATATATCATAAATATTAATCGAAACAAATTTTACATATACGAAAAATATAATTCCTTCGTCCTCAAGATTCCATTTGTGTATTAGAAAAAGCGACACAATTTTTTTAATTCTTTTTAATTTTGGACTTTGTTATTAAATGGTGTCACTGTGGCATTTGAAGGCACTACTATATACATCCCACAACCACATTAGAAACGAACACAAACACAGAAACAATGACGTACTGGACACCTGAATCACAGTCTTGTTGACTGCTCTAGTGCCTTATATAGCCTACATATTGAAGGTAATCATTTGGCCGGTGACCCCCTCTGCACTTATTAAGGTTCCCAGTATCCGATCTTCTCCTCAGGAGTCTGTTAAAGGAAAAACAGTGTTTTGAAGTTCGTGGACGATATCTCTTACCTAAAAGCATTGGTACAACTAATAATATTTCGGCGCAGTCGCTAAAACAATATCCACAAAAAGGGCTCCTAGAAGAAATTTTATTGCATCTTTGCATAGCACCACTCAGGACAAAGCAAGTCAAGGCAGTTTCTTCACTTTAAAATAGTTATTTTGCTTTTCTTTACTAGTTGACTGTTTAATATGATCGTTAATGTCACTATATTAAAGTCACTACTCACATCACGTACAATGGTGAGTATACGCATTCAGTGAACTAACATTGTGCTAACACAATTACGCCAAACATATCTGCTCACAGCACGTTCTGAAGCTTTCCAGCATCAGTAAGTGTTGTGGTTGTAGTTCCCGAACCCCGTTTGTGACTGGTGTGCAAGAAACTCATCAGGTGTGTTCTTGATAAAAAAATGTAAACAAAAACATGAACTGGGCTGATTTATCAGTGCGATGCTGCACAACTCAATGGACAAACTAATCAAAAGTTGAATTTAGGCACTTCAGTGTACTCCACATCTGCTTGAAGTGAAGTTCTGAAAGGCGAGCTTTCCAATACTTTGGTAGTTTAAGTCAAACTGCCAAAGTATTGCAGTCAAAAGATACTTAGAGTAGAACACAACCGTATTTACGATTTCCAGGTATTTTAAGAGTATTCTGCACTTATTTGTGATCGCTGCATTTTTATTAGGGCTGGAGTATATTTTGCATGAAATAAATAAATATTTCAAGAAATCTATGTGAAAGGTATTTTGTGCCTACTAATTTAGTATTTACGTATTTCAGAGCGCATGAAGGGAACTTCAAATGTAGTTTAAATAAAGGTATTTCAAAAAATATTTTCAGAAGTATATTTTATTACTGAGGAAAAAAAAAGGAGTGTATATTTTCGGTCCATTTTTCGTGTACTTACAATTATGAACTGTACTTCAAATACACTCAAATTAGAATATGGTATATTTCAAACGTATTAGTTTTCGCTAAGGGCTAACCTCACGAAAACGTTGAGCCCGTTGCGCATCCGTGACGAAAAATTAAGCAAAAGAAGTTGCGGAAAAGTCGTAAGATGTGTACAGAGTGTAGTTGCCATATGACTGCATCTGTATTTTCATATATTTTTAGTAAATCGACACTTTCTTCTCCTCCAAATCTGACCCAATCTAACCCAAGCTAACCTAACCTAACCTGATCCAGTCCAAGCTAACCTAACAACACGAAAACGAGAGCCCGTTGCGCGTCCGTGACGACACATTAAGCAAAAGAAGTTGTGGAATAGTCGAAAGATGTGTACGGAGTGTAGTTGCCATTTGGCTGCATCTGTATTTCATATATTTTTAGTAAATCGGCACTCTCTCCTCCTCCAAATCTGATCGAATCTAACCCAAGCTAACCTAACCTAACCTAACCTTACCTAGTCCAAGCTAACCTAACCACACAAAAACGAGAGCCCGTTGTGCATCCGTGACGAAACATTAAGCAAAAGAAGTTGTGGAAAAAGTCGTAAGATGTGTACAGAGTGTAGTTGCCATTTGACTGCATCTGTATTTTTATATATTTTTAATAAAATCGACAGTCCCTTCCCCCTTCTCTTTTCATTGTTAGAGGTCGTCACCACCGCTGGTTCAATTTTACCCGATGCTTAAAAGAGCTAGAACAAATTTCCGGGCTAACCACTTTCTATTTCGGTCAACAGCAACAGCGTCTCTAAATCGTAACTCTGTTAGCAGCTCCTGGATAATGTCAGACACAGAAAAAAAATCTGTCGTCAGTTTTGAACAAAACATTTGCTTAGCTGTCCCTAATACCTAATACGAATACCTAAAAACAGGCGAACCATTCCGACTTTTTCTTAAAGATGGCTCATTTTAAAGGATTTTCCATAGCAGCACTGGCTGGCGACAGTCTTTTGGCCAATGGCCAAGGAGAGGCCATTCACCTGCCGACGTTTGGCCGTCGGCTGATGGCCAAGCATTGACAGATAAAGGCCAGTCACCGGCCAATGGCCAAAGGACCATTGCCAGCCATTCGCCAATGATCGGCCAACTCTGAACGGCTTGGGTGCAGACTGCCTTTTGTAAGATGTATGAACAGTGCGACCACGGCTTTATATCTTCTGATGGCAGGCAGCATGAAGAACACCCTTCCGAGGGTTTTGGCAACAACCCCCTGCGGGATCAGAATGCCTGTGCATTACCACGTCATGGTTAGTAGATTCCTGACCTTCCTCACGTGTGATATACGTGTGCGTCTTGGCGTCGCAGCAGGCAAGCGTCGCGCTCGATGTGAGACGCTCCAAGACGCGCTGTTGACGACGCTGAAGCGAGCGCGGGCGTTGTCTTTTCTTAGGCAAGTGCTGAGTTTGGTCACACCGGTGCTGCCGAGAGCGGCTGTAGAATAACGTCTGAAGCGCAGGGTTCGAAAAGAATCGTTAAATTGTATAACTGACAAGTCATGAGACTGACGATATGTCCACCATCTGTGGGGTACGCAGGAGTGATGCACTTTTAGGTTTTGCGCGGAAACCACAAAAGTTCAACGTTCTGTGTAAAGAAAGAAAACAAAACAAATGCACATTTTGATTATTTGGGCAGGATAAAAAATACACGTCCGCCTTATGATGGAAAATAAAAATTATGATGACCAGTCATGCTATGCTCGTAGCTGCAACCACGTGTTGTTTTTTGTTTGCCTAATAATTTAATAAGCAGGGTATCGCCAAAAAAAGCAACATTTAAAGCTTTTTTTTTTTTTCACTGCAAAAATAAATTACGCATTGCCGAACGCTCATTCTCCGCCCACAGGTAGCGCTAGAGTTCCGAACCAGATGTCAAACTTCCTGCACGATCCGATATCTTATTCAAAATCTGTAAGTGATTTTCTGAAAATTTCAATAAAAAATAGTACCCATTTTTGGGGGAGGGTTTTGGCGCAAGGAGTTTTGTCTATTCGAGAGCTCCGTCGGCCGGCATTTGGCTTTGAAACTTTTATAAAATCCCTTATGACTTCTGAATAAGATATTGGTTCGTGCTGAAACTTGGTAATGTGGTTCGGACCTCTGGCGCTTTATTTGGGGGAGAATGAGCATTCGGCGATGCGTAGTTTATGTTTGCGTTGGAAAAAAAAGAACTTGTAACTTTCTTTGGAAGGATACCCTGTACATCTCTGGTAAAGAATGCCATCTTGGGAGTAAGGGTAACAATTATCAAAATAATAGACAAGAATAATGGAAAGGTATCTCTTTATCTCGCTTTCTAATCCCAGGTTGAATGGTATTTTATCGCTTAAGCGCAATGTGCTAAGTCGTGAATTGGCTTCTTTTACATCGTTTCAAATGAGCGTAGAACATACGGCGAAGGTAAGGACGTAAAGATGCATGGCGATTGCCCATACTTTACACTGTCGCTGCTGGGCGTCGATTCACTGCAAGTGCAAAAAATAACTAGCCCCCCCCCCCCCCCCCCCTCAATCCTCCTCTACAAAATAAAAAATAAATCTGACTACGTGCCATCAACAGGCTGCACTTCATTTCCCGATAAGTGTATAGTTTTGCGCCCATCCTTTTTCGTTATGCTTGATAATGATGTTGATTATGCCAATCTGCAAGTTAACTATTTCTGTCTGCTATTCTCTCAGAAAACATTATTTTAGGTTTTGGAGATATCCCATTATTTTACTGGGCATCGAATACTGAATTTAGATGGAATCTTAATAGGAACCGGGACGGCTTCTTTCCGTCGTTATTTTAAGGTACAGGAGTAGCTTTTTTTTTTAAAAAAATGTGCAATGCAATATTGCTTTTGAGTTTAAAAAAGGAAAAAAGATATCTATATGTAAATATCTAAATAAAACATTCGTTTGCACCTCTTGTAATTACTTCCTCACATAGCTCTTTTTACTGCGTCTGTATACAATCAAGATTAATCAGTCGGTTCAAGACCACGTGCGAAGGAGTTTTTCACGACTCATTTGGTAGCGAACGCCATTTTACGTGACTATGATTAAATGCTCTTGTGTGCCTGCGCACGAGACATGTAAAAGTTACTCAAAAAGTAATTAAGTTACTGAGTATGACGTCAAAAGTAATTTCAGTAGAGTAGAAATTACTCAAATAGAAAGTAACTGAGAAAATTACTGATTACCGTAAAAAAGTAGTGCATTACTTTTGAAGATACTCTTGAAGTTACTTTTACATGTTTTTGTTATGGTAAAAAGAAAGTACAAAGGTTTTGATCCGTTAGCGAAACTGTGTAGCCAAATATGAATCGGCTTGTTTCTTTTACAGAAATGCTTTAATAGCTGGTTCTGCTTCTGCGTGCCTAATTGTGTTGTACTTTCTTGTTTGTTTGGTCAATGATGTACTGCGAATGTGTCATTTCTACATTGAGGTTTAGCACTGTCTGAGCTTGATTTTTTAGACAGTGTTTGCTTGTTTACAGTGTTGCGTAAAGTACATATAAAAAGTTCTTGAAGTAAAGTACAAAGTAAATGAGAGGTTATTTACTTCAAGTAAAGTAGTAAGTACAGCGGGTGCAATGTACTTGAAGTAACGTGTATAAACACAATATATTTCAAGGTAAAGTACAAGCACTTTTAACACAATCTTTCATGATGCCCTTTCATTCCCTCTACAGCGTTTTTTTTTAACTGGTGTGCATTGCTCCAGGGGTAATCGGAGGTGCATCAGTTTTTTTACGGAAATGGCAGCAAATATTGTATAAGGTCAAGTCGTCGCAGAGTAGTTGTTTTACTCTCGCTGACGAGCTATTTGACAAAATCAACTTAAAGGCACTTACTTCCATCGGTCTTACAGCCGCCATTACTTCACTCGAAGAAATGACCAGATGACGTCTCGAAAGAGCGTGTTTTCACACGACGATACCGCCATTTGTTTTTTGTTTACAAATTCGAGGAATGTACACTGAAGTTGGGAGTTTTACTTTCCTCGAAAAATAGAACTACATGCTCAGAAAATTTACTTCAAGTAAAGTACAATTTTTCTAAACAGTAGTACTTTAAGTACCATGTACATAGAGTACTTCCCAACACTGCTTGTTTATAATGTTTTATATAAAAACGTTGGGGGAATTACTACAGGTTGCTCGAAAGATCTATGAATTTCTGAAGATCTTCATATTCTGAGTTTTGGGAGGAAAGGCAACGCAAAAAGGTAATCTTTGCGTTGCCCTTTAGCACGCGATTCTTCGAGTACAGCACCACTACGGGAGCACCAGATGAGTTGCACAGCAGGTGCTCCATTTTGTTGCCTCCTTTGAGTGAGTATGCAGTGTGTGCAGCTCCTGTAGTGGGTGAGAGCCTCTATGTTGGGGAGAAGCGGGGATCAGCCCTTTCTTCAAATGCTTCAAGTCTCCTTGAGCTTTGGGACACAGAGAAACACCAGTCTTTGGCGGTAATCCCGCAGTTACTCGGCCTCTTTTGCGTCGTGTCTGTTCGCTGCCCGCGCCTCGTAGCAGCGTTGTTGCAGTGGAGGGGGGGGGGGGGGGGAGGGGGGGGGGGGCTTGGCTTGCGAAAATTGTGGGGGGGAGAGGGGTTGGACTCTTAAAAAAACACTTTCTCCCCCCCCCCCCCCTTCATACGCCACATGCTTCCCTCTCTTTGCAAATATCAGCTGATCTTCTAACATCTTATCTCCTTTGTGCAGGAATGTTTGTTGATAGGCAAAACAAACCAACCACTAAAATTCGAAAGTAATTTGTAACTTGAGTAGAAGTTACACAAAAAGTAATTAAAGTGCACTACTAATTACCGAAATAAAAATGTAATTGAAAGTTACTAAACTACTCAGAAAAGTAGGTAAACTACAGTAACTTGAGTAGAGCAGTTGAACTACGTACAAGTCTGCCAGTGCGCACACTGGCAGACTTGTACGTAGTTCAACTGCTCTACTCAAGTTACTGTAGTTTGCCTACTTTAATGAGTAGTTTAGTAACCTTCAATTACATTTTTTTCGGTAATTAGTAGTTTACTTTAATTACTTTTTTTTAGTAACTTCCACTCAAGTTAAAAATTACTTTCGAATTTTAGTGGTTGTTTTGCTTATCAACAAACATTCCTGCACAAAGGAGATAAGATGTTCGAAGATCAGCTGATATTTGCAAAGAGGATGAAGCATGTGGCGTACAAAAGGGGGGTGGGGAAGGAAATTGTTTGTAGGGTCCACAACTCCCCCAAAAGTTTCACAAGCCCCCTCCCCACAGCAACAACACTGCTACGAGGCGCGGGGAGCGAACAGACACGACGCAAGAGAGGCCGAGTAACTGCGGGATTTGCGCCGAAGACTGGCGTTTCTTTGTGTCCCGAAGCTCAAGGAGACTCGACCCTTTTGAAGAAAGTGCTGGTCCCCGCTTCTCCCCAACGTAGAAACTCAAGCCCAGTACAGGAGGTGCACACACTGCATCCTCACTTCAAAGGAGGCAATAAAATGCAGCACCTGCTCTGAAACTCATCTTGAGCTCCCGTAGTTTGTGCTGTACTCGAAGAATCGCGTGCTAAAGGGCAACGCAAAGATTACCTTTTTGCGTTGCCTTTCCTCCCAAAACTCAGAATATGGAGATCTTCAGAGATTCATAGATCGTTCGAGAAACTTGTAGTAATTCCCCCACCGTTTTTATATAAAAAATAATAAACAAGCAGTGTTGGGAAGTACTTTATGGACATGGTACTGAAATTACTACTGTTTAGAAAAATTGTACTTTACTTGAAGTAAATTTTCTGAGCCTGTACTTCTATTTTTCGAGGAAAGTAAAACTCCCAACTTCAATGTACATTCCTCGAATTTGTAAACAAAAAACAAATGGCGGTATCGTCGTGTGAAAACGCGCTCTTTCGAGACGTCATCTGGTCATTTCTTTGAGTGAACTAATGGCGGCTGTAAGACCGATGGAAATAAGTGCCTTTAAGTTGTTTTTGTCAAATAGCTCGTCAGCGAGAGTAAAACAACTACTCTGCGGCGACTTGACCTTATACAATATTTGCTGCCATTTTTGTAAAAAACTGATGCGCCTCCGATTACCCCTGGAGCATTGCATACCAGTTAAAAAAAAACACAGTATAGGAAATGAAAGGGAATCATGAAAGATTGTGTTACAAGTGCTTGTACTTTACCGTGAAATATATTCTGTTGATATACGTTACTTCAAGTACATTGCACCCGGTCTACTTACTACTTTACTTAAAGTACATAACCTCTCATTTACTTTGTACTTTACTTAGTCCTTTTAAGATGTACTTTATGCAACACTGTAACCAAGCAAACACCGTCTAAAAGATCAAGCTCGGACAGTGTTAAACCTCAAAGCACAAATGACACATTCGCAGTACATCATTGACCAAACAAACAAGAAGGTACAAAACAATTAGGCACGCAGAAGCAGAATCAGCTATTAAAGCATTTCTGTGAAAAAAACAAGCCGATTCATATTTGGCTAGCACAATTTCGCTAACGGATCAAAACCTCCGTTCTTTTTTTTTTTACCCTAAAAAACATAGAAGTAACTTCTAAAGTAATTCGCTACTTTTTTACGGTACTTAGTAATTTTCTAAATTACTTTCTATTTGAGTAATTTCTACTCTACTCAAATTACTTTTGACGTCAATACTCAGTAACTTAACTGAATTATTTTTTTGAGTAACTTGTACATGTCTGGCACACAGTGTGACCGGGCTATGAGACTACCTAATTCTAGCCTTAGACTGCCTTAGACTAACCGCTTCTTAGGAGGTTAACTAACCTACATGTAGTTGTATCTGAAACCGCAGAATGCCTGTACAATTCTTCATCAACAAGCACAGGTAAAAAAAACACAATAAAACAATGAAAAATAGTTTTCCTATCACCTGTAGAGGAGATAACACCGTGAGGTTAGCTAGGCAAATATGCCGGCATGCTACTGCTGTGCAAAAAGCTAAGAAAAACAACAAAAAAGTTGCAATAGATTTTACACTGTTCTCAAGTCCACAGTGACAACTTTGTTCACAGAAATCAGGAAACATTTCAGCGCAATAGAGGGTCTGAATTTTTAAGGTTTGTTTTTGTTTAACGTATACTATACAGAGGGTTTCTACGAAAGCTTTCAAAAATCTCTAAAAATATGCTGTTCGAGATAGAAAAAAAAATAAACACTTTTGCGGGAACAATCTACCAGCTTTGGCGTACGTCGAGGATTCCAAAAACATACTAATGAGAAAGATTGTTAGGTAAAATTTATTTAATAATTTCAAATATTGAAAATTAACATATGATTCCACTAAGAAACTTGCTAAGCGTAATCGAAAACGAATAAATCAACTCTTTTTAGAACGATATATTGCTAGGGAAGCATTTTACGGCGTACCGGGAAAAAAAAAAAAAACACAAAAACGTTGAGTTTGCACGCGTTTTTATGTTTCGGTTTCTTATCTGAACGCATCTTTGCGCCTGCTCTCCTGCTCCCTGGTAGTCGCGACGCGAAGCCACTGCCTCGCCTCCCTCGTAGGATAGAAGGAAGTAGGGCGCGCGTGTGTTCCGCGTCTCTGTCACTAGGCAGCAGGAGCACGGGCGCGGAGATACGCTCCGATAAGAAACCGAAACCTAAATACGCGTCCAAACTGTGCGTTTCTGTGGAACCCCGTAAAATGCTGCCCCTTCCTTATATTTGTCTAAAGAGTTGATTAAGATGGTTTTCGACGATGCTTACTTAGTTTCTTAGTGGAACCCTATATTTATTTTAACTAATTAAATATAGTAAATTTTAGTTAATTATCTTGCTAATTGGTATGTTTCTGTAATCTTTAACGTCCGCCAAGGCCGGTAGTTTGTTTCCGCAAAGAGTTTCTTTTTATCTCGAACATCATATTTTTAGAGTTTCTTTTTACAGGTTTAGCAAAAACACCCTGTATAAAGCTTGTATAAAGCTACAAGCAAATATAGCCACCGTGAATATAATGATATAGGTATATCCAGCGGCTTCTGTATTATCAGAAATAATTCAATCAACGTCTTAACGCGAAAAATTCATATTTTTATTGGAGATTGCGCAATATAGCGTCAAGTTCCACACGTGCGCTCGCTAATACACACACGCCAAACAACAGGAAACTGACATGACTTGTCACCGAATCGGAAGTGCGCCAAATAAGCACTGGAGGCGCAGTTTTAATTAAGTGACATAGCAGCTTGGTTTGTCTCTCGCTTCACTTGGCTTCCTGTCAAAGCCCTTCCATTGTTCCAGGGATGTTATTGTCTTAATCATAACCCAGCAGACGGTGCATTTACCTTTACCTTGCTGGGTTCTGGTGCCCGCATTTCACGCATCGTCTTATGAGCCGTGCGATTCTTACTTTATGTTTTTTTTTTATTATTATATACAGCTGGCGTTTGTCTTTTCGTGAACCCGGTATTAATATCAAGAATTGAAGAAAGTTCCATTCAAGATGGCAGTTCGAACTGGCGAACCTTTTCTTTGTTGCTCATTGCTTCGAGTTTAATATCTCAAAGGAACCAAGCAAAAATGATAATGATTGGATCAGCCAGGCTACTCCATTCAGGGGATGGTAAAAGGTTGCTAGCTCCGGGTGCATGTTAGCGTTCAGCAGGTGTTAGTGTTGTTGGCCATCTTAGGGAAAAAAGCGTTGCGTTGCGTTTTGTCTCTCTTTGTACTCAATTGCTGGGTTATGCGTCTTGTACTTCTGTGTCCCGAATGTCACTTTGTAACAATATTTTTTTTAAATAATTGTAGGCAGGCACGTTGCCAGGATTCTGATTTTTTTTTTTTTTTGGGGGGGGGGGGGGGCGGGGAGGCCGCCCATGACAAAATGCTGTACGAGGGGAGGGGGAGAGTAGGCCCCAGCAAAATAGAATATTTGGGGGGGGGGGGGCGTGGGCCCCATCGGCTTCCCCCCCCCCCCTGGCTACGTGCCTGGTTGTAGGCATATATGTTTGGAAACCACTCCCGTTAATCTTAAGGGTCGAATGCGAAATTCAAATTGGTTGTTGGTTGTAACTAGGGGTGTCGCGAACTTTTGTCGAACCGGATTTTTAGGTCGAACTTTCGGGGTTCGACTGGGTCGAACCGGTTCGACGAACCTTCGAACTTTTCACCAGAATCGACCGGTTCGACTTTGTGGACAGTGTGGCCAGACCTTGATACAAGCATGTCTAGGTTTGGAGAATTTTTTTTCATGCAAAGGGTTATTTTGTTTTATGAACAGTTGCAATTAAAAGAAACGAATTCTAATCACTGAGGAAGTTAATAACTTAATTTTTTGTAGTGTATTAACTTAAATAACCAATAAGCGCTGCCCTTTAATGATCTTTTAGCCATTACCATCCAATCCGAAGCCAACTGGCCAGCCTGTCACGCATGCGCACACGAGTCGAACCTCAATACAAGGTTCGTCGAACATTCCACTAAAAGTTCGAAAAAGTCGAACCTGGTCGAACTCGAACCTCGGCCGGTTCGCGACACCCCTAGTTGTAACGTTCATTCGTTATGTGCATGTACATTTATACCACAAACTGAAATTTGGGGTATCGATTTTTAGAAAATGGAAAGATATATTGTCTTTCTAGTGAGGAGTTTTCTTTTTCGCTTTGTTTTGAACAGTTTCAGCAGTACAGGCTGCGTAGTGTGCTCGTCTGTGTTACCGTCTGTATCTCGTCCTCTTTCTGTTTCATGAACAGCGCTAGTTCCCGCGCTTCATGAGGAGGGGTGGCGGTGATGTCAGAATGCTGATCTCTCATTGGTTCGATTGGGAGGATAGTGGGTAGACTTGTAGACTTCCAGTGAGAGCCGATCTGACCTCGGCGTTCTGACGTCACCGAAACCCCTGCGCAAGAAGCAGACAGTTTTGCGCTTCGCATTTTTTGTGCCGTATGCATAGGACTCCTAGCTTTCGATATTTCACGTGCTATATCATGCAGCACTCCTGGCGATTACACGAATGAAAACCGGTACAATTCCCATTTGTGTTGCGAGCAGATGCACGCAATTCTCTCTCTTGCTAGACACATGTTACACTACAAGTCCATTTTGTTTGTGAACAGTTAAAGAGCTCTCTGAATCATAAAACATCTATCCGTTTGGACCGTCCACTCGCAGTGCATTGTCGGCCCAAGAGCCAACGAAGAAGCTACGCTTTAGAGTGACCAAAACTCTCGCCAACATGGGGCTTAATATCAAGGTGTCCAGTTTTCTTAATCTACAGGGTGTCACAAAAGAAAATTTACGCGGTCTTTTTTACCGCAAAAATAAACTAGGCATCGCCGAACGCTCATTCTCCGCCCAAAGGTAGATCTAGAGGTCACAACCAGATACCAAAGTTTCAGCCCGATCCGATTACTTAATCAAAAGTTATAAGTGATTTTATGAAAATTTTCATGGGAAAATGGAACCCATTTTCGCCCGTTTTCGGTTTCTGGTGCCATAGAGCCCCATGTGTTCCAAACCTCCGTCGGCCGCCATTTTCCCATTGAAATTTTCAGAAAATCACATAACTTTTGATTAATTTATCGGATCGGGCTGAAACATTGGCATCTGGTTGTGACCTCTAGCGCTACCTTTGGGCGGAGAATGAGCGTTCGGCGATACCTAGTTTATTTTTGCGGTAAAAAAGACCGTTTAAATTTTCTTTTGTGACACCCTGTATATCTGAACTCGCAGGTAGCGCGATATAGCCTGAGCTGCGGTGCCTGAAACTCGTCGCCGAGTGGTGTGCTTAACGCACCCGAAAAAGTGGTCCCCTCGATTTCTGCCTGTTGACGTCATAGACAGTCACACGCCGCCACTGATCGCGATCCTGGCGGTGTCCCAGCAGCGGTCGTGGATGTGGCGGACGCCTGTTCTGCTGCAGGTCGCTCTTCACTTCGACAGTCCACGAAGACTTCGACAGCAAGGAGTTTGGACGCCGCGAAGACAGGGACGCTCGCGTGTGCTCGTGCTTTCTGTCGGAACTTCTACGGCCAACCACTGGGATCGCGACGTACGACAGCGTGACACTTCGGCTTTTGTGACGTAATTTGTTCCCACTTCGGGTCCACTTTCGATGCAGGGGCGGAATAAGTACGCTAAACACAGCAGTCGGAGGTCCGTTCCATGGAGCGTAACCTGAGCTTCCAGACACTGCATCTAAAGCAGAGGAAGTCGCATTTTCTATTCATAGGGATCGCCCATCGCGCCCTCTGTTATCCAAGTTAAAAAATGGCGGCGCCCACAAGATAATCAGGGTATGATGCGCAAATACTTCAAGCGTAGCTGGTGAGTGGCTCCAGCGGTGGTGTGGGTAGCCGAGTGATTGAACACCCCGCAGAAGCTTGGAGCACCTGGAGCGGAAGTAAGCTCGTGCTGCATAGCCCAGGGATCCTGAGTTCAATCCCACTACTGCGGGTTTCGATCTGAATGAGCTTCGTATACCGGCGTGCTGCAGTATATGACTGCTGCGTAATGAACGTTAATGGCCCCAGTAGCTGTGGTACTACACTGGCTAAATTTCTCATCTACAGCTGAGACACCAGAGGCCCATTGAAGCTGACTAACTTCCGGCTGTCTAAACATACACGAAACTCAATTACTTTGTGACTCTATTTTTCCCTACCGTTCCTGCGTGTTGCAAACCGAAAATCACGAATGAAGAAAAGTGCTTCAATGTATCTTCATGCGCGGGTTGTGCCGCCACGTACCGCGACGCGTACTTTATTGACGGTAGGTGTATAGAAACCAGAGGTCGCGTATAGTGTGCTGCGCAGCAGAGGTTTTTATTTAAACAGTGTCGTGTTTACATGTTGCACGGCCCCACGAAAGTTTCGCCGGGGAATACCTGTTTCCTTGTTGATTCAGCCGACATAACTTCCTCGTCCTCCTCTTGCCTCGGAGTTACGCAAGGATTGTTCAAACCCCAAGTGGACTGATCCCGTCGTAGGGTACGGCAATTGATTTCCTTCCAACGCTTGTCCGCGCAAAATGGCCGATTGTAGGCTGGCGACTTTAGGCGATACTTCGTTTGACCTTAGGATGGACCGCAGGGGGCGCTACGGGTTATCAAAAGCCAATTCAATGCCGTCTGAGCGTCACGTGCCCTCCGGAAGAAGCGCAGGGACGCGCAGACCGCGTAGTGACGTCATATGTTCGCAGCGTTCGATTGGTCGGGATGGCTTGTAGCAACCGCTGCGGTCCAACGTAAGGCGAAACAGAGAAGCACATGTTCGTCTGCGTTTTGCGCAGGGATTCCGGTGACGTCAGAACGCCGAGCTCTGATTGGTTCTTATTGGACGGATAAGGGGTAGACCTTCAAGTCTGCTAGCCTTGAGGTTTACCCAAACCTACAGCGTGTTCACTTAATGCAAAAGAAATATATACGACACATCTATAACGCGCCGTATGGTACACCAAGTGCAATTTTCTTTCATCGTTTCCTGCGATATAAACGATATCTATAAAGATATCGTTTAAGTGTCCGCTATAAATCAGAAACAAAAAAATAATATCGATAGTATACGACCTAATCTGGCCCAATTGCAAACAAAAAGCATTAGCTTTTCTACAGTATATAACGAGAACTGGACAGTGGCAACTCGACTAAATCGCGGAAAGAAGTGTCTCTGTTATTCATCGCCGTCTCTATTAAATAGCCATCACCTTGGTCATTTTGATATGTACGCTCGCTTGCACACTGAACTTCGCGCAATGAACGAAACCATGTAAAGCTATTTGTGTGTGTGTGTGTGTGTGTGTGTGTGCTACTGAAATATGCTAAAATATTCTCGTTAATTTTTTCCCCCTTGTGTTCAGCTATTCAACTACTCTGTCGTAGTGTAGGCAAACGTCACCGTTGTAATTTGTTTTTTTAGGTTTTTGGTGTTTTATAGCGCAGCGCTTAGGCGCCCGTTTCCGCTTTCACAAACGACTTCCTAAAATCCTCTATTAAGTCCGAACGCAGCCAACGCTACGATCAGATTGAGCCAATCAATCGGCGCCAAAAATGCATCATCACGGCGCTTGTTTTCTTCTGTGGCTTTGCCATCGCCGGCTAAACCCGGTTAATTTTTTTTTTTTTTTTTTTCTGGGCTAAACGCTCAGGATCACGGCGCATTTACTGTGCGTGATAGATTTAACCGGTGATACGAAACACACTAAGACGGACGCCGAGCACTGGGTAGACGCGCTTTTGGTGGTGCTTGATTGACTCTATCGGATCTTAGCGCGTGGGTTGTGCTCGGACTGTGCGGAGAGCAAGTCGTCTGCTTCTTGCGCAGGGCTTCCGGTGACGTCAGAACGACGCCGAGTTTTGGTCGCTTTTGATAGGAAGGATAGGGTGTATATCTCAATGTTAGACGCATCGAGGTCTACCCACTATTTTATTTTGTTTTTCAATCAATGAATACGAGCTGGGTGTTAAGTCATCATCGCAACCCCCTTACAAGAAGCAGACGAACTTGCGCTCCACGTAATGTGACAAAGTATAGTTTTCACATATTCAAAAACGATGAACGGCAAGTTTTGGATTCGTAATCGCAAATATGTCGAGCGCTCATCTGCACGCGCGGCGAATATGCAAATGCAAACAATCGCCATTTCATCCAAAGAAAAAAAAGAAAAGAAACGAATTTAAAGAAACATGCAGAAGAATAACCAAGGGGCATCTAGAAGCTGCCGCGAAAGAACAGGCCACACCAGGCAACGAAAGAACGACGCAGACAAAAATCGCTGTCCGCACAAGTACCAAAGACCCGGGAGGGTGCTATGCTCTGTTCACCCTTAAGCTGATAATGCGCTGGAAGCATCGTGCTCCTTGAACCAATCGCACGCCTGTCTTTCGCCACGTGATCACGCTCCTCCCGCCCCTACCCACATGCAAAGAGCGGGTCATGAAAGGAAGGCAGTCGACTGGTTTGGCGAAGGCGTAGTTCCCACAGCGCTGTCAGCATACGGGTGAATGCGGTATAGGGGGGACTGCTGAACCGTTAAAGGAAAAACAGAAGCCTCAAAAAACACGCGTCGTTGTCTGGTCTGGACACGACCTTAGCAAGATGCCGTCCTGTTCGTTCGAGACCCGCTAATGAACGCTCCGCGCTAAAGCTAACTGAGCGCATTCCCAGCTGCTCCGCCTAGCGGACGTCTGGCGAAGCTTTGCTCGCCTGCCTTCCTTCTTAGTAGCTCCTTCCTTTCTTCATTTTATTTTATATTTTCCTCCTCGTGTCCTTTCGGAAATTTATTCTCCGTTGGGAATGGTGCATACTGAAGAAGCCCGTTTGGAAATTGTTGTTGTCCCCACTGAGTTGTCACAGTGGTGCTGCTCTTTATCTTTCTTTTCTTTGTGTCTCCCCGAATCTCTCCTTCTTTATGACGTTTTAAATTTGTTAAGTTTTTATGTTTTGAGTTTAAGCAGTAGTGCTTGCGAACGTAATGGCCTTCTCATTTGCACTCTGCTGGCCCTTATTTCCGTGTCGTACTTCCTTCCTGTTTGTGAACGTTGCGTCGTTTATTTTTCTTTGATCTCGATTTTCTTTCTGCAGACTCTCGGCATTCTTCCGCCGTTTGGTTCGGTGTCGCGATCTGCGCGTCTTGACTCGACATTTCTATACCTCTTGAAATGAGGTTGGTGACAATACCGCAGCATAGGAATGCCAAGGAAACGACGCGGTGTGTCTGTTCCGTCTTCCTTTTTGTTTTCATCCCTTATTAGTATATATCTAGCATTGTTATTCAAAATCTCTCCCACGCACTTTCAACCTCTGGTACTCCCTCACTCTTTCTTAATTTTCCACCCTTACCTCCCTCTTAGAACGTTTTTATTTTTGTTTTCTTCTTCAGTTCTCAGTGTTCTACAAAAATCAACAGTGATTTTTTTTGTTTCCTCTTTGAGCCTATGAGATTTCTGTATTCATTTATATTTTTTGTGCAAGTTAGCAATTGCTTCTATATGTATAACAACCCTCCCTCCCCCTATGTCCTGAGAATCTTCATGCTCGTTAAAACCCGGTGTTTCTGTTTATGCCGGCAAGAAGGAAATTAGCAGGAAAGATACCCTTCTTTATATTTTTTCTCTCCCAGCGTCACTTTGATTTCGTCTTAAGGCTAGTCCTCGTTATTGCCGAACAACTTTTTTATTTTGATTTTTCCATATCAGGTGTGTTTACTTCCTCCGCGCACGCTAAAGTTCTCCCTCTCTTGATAGTGTACATTGTTTCATACGCATTTTTTTTTCTTTTTTTTTTTTTTGATAGGGGGCGAGGGGCAGCTGAAGACAAAAGGAGGGGTTGGCGGAGTTTCGAAGCTAAATGAAAGAGGAGGAGGAGGATGGTGAAGGCGCGTTTTACTAGGTGTTGCGTTAGGGAAATGCGGGATAGCCTCGTAGAAGCGATATTCCCTGCTGTTCGGAGTGTTTATATTCCCTTTTTTTTTAATTCTTCGTTGCCTCTTTGAAACTGCAGCATAAATGCGTAGCAAGAAAGAGGAGGAGGGGGGGAAGGGTTGGAGAAAGCCATTTTGGCGTGCGGTTAAGAGTTTGACAGCGCGATCGCTTGTAATGTAAGTTGTCTTGGGAGGGGCTTTTTATATATCTTTTTTTTTTTTTTAATTCGAGAAGTGGAGGGAGTTAGAAATAACAGCAGGGAAAAATAAAAATGACCAGGGAACTAAAATAACGAAGTAATTAAGAAAGGAAGTAAATAGAAGAGAATTAAGACGGCGGCACGATAAATTAGCTTTGTGCAAATTACGACATTAATGTTGCTCCAGTTGTTGTGTGTCTTTTCTAATGCTATGTCCTAGTGTTTTGTTTGTTTGTGATTTGTCCTCATTGTTCTCAACCTGCGTTTCTTGTTGCCTTTAAAATCTGAGGCACCCCTGATTTTGCTTGTTTGTACCTCTAGCTTGCCGTGGGGCAGCATTTGAGTTTCTCCTTCAATACACTGCTTGAACTTTATTTTTTTTTTTTATAGGCAAGTGATAAACTTTAACTTCGCGTATTTAATCCCCTTTCTCTTCAGTTTCACATTTCGGCCGCCAGGTCACGTCAGTTTTCGCTGCGCACTTGAATAGGCGCTAAGTCCCCGTTCCGCTCCTTCGTGTCTTTTCCGCTGGATGGCGACGCCTACTCAAAGCCGCAGTCACACCGGTCGTAGATCGTACAAACTCCGCGGAGTTTCTCCGCAGACACGACGACAGATGTATCTGCGGACACCCGTCAAGCGTTGTTCCAAGTCTGTTTGCATCATACATGTTGTACATGCTTCGAACATGTCTGCGGTCAGTCTCGATATGAGCAATGTGACAAATTGAGTTATACAAGGATGAAACGTGCCTCAGACAGTGACTCCAGGCTGCCTTTTTGTATGATATATTAGCAGTGTCGATCGCGGCTTTAGAGTTGCAAATCTACGAGAGCGGAAGTTTTTTATTTATTTATTTTTTTTAGTTACAGCATTGGTATAAACTACGAAGTCCGGTTCACACACTACCCTTTGGCTGTGACCGAATGCTCTATCGTCTATTGTGGCCGCTCACTACGTCAGAAAGACACCTCAGTTCGGTGCAAAACGCTGGCACGCTGGGGCCATCTGTCGGGTAGCTCAGGAACTGCGTAGAATTGTATACAGACTGAAGCTTTTTTGCGACCTTTGCGAGATCAAACATCCGCTCTATCTAGAAGTAACGGTCGCTTAAAACGTTGCCGGTATTACTTCGAGCCAGGGAGAAATAATGACGCGTTACAGATTTGGAAATCAACGCGGATTGGGAGTGTTTCCGGACTAATCGATAGGTGGCGCCATCGCCGTTTCTCGCTGTGAGCGGGCACACAGTAGATCCCAACGCGCTGGCTCAGAGTCGGGCGCAAATGTGAGAAGCAGCCTTAAAGCCACGAACACACAACAAACACCTTGTACAAAACGCAATCTGCGGACACCGTCCGAGGGCCGCTTCTTCCTTGTAAGACGGTGCTTTCACAATGGTCATACAAAACCTGCCTGCAGACATGTTCGAAGTATACATACATACGTATGAGACACATGTGTCTACTCGAGGCGCGCAGATACCTTTGTCATCATGTCTGCTTTTTGAGTGATGTAGGAATAGTGGAACTTGCGGTTTAAAAGAGGAACGCGTCGCCGCTACCGAGTGGCCGAACCAGATCATATTACGCGGGCCCTACAAACAGGTTCCTCTGGTTGCAGCGCAACTGACGCCGGAGAGACAATGCCATCCGTCAAGCCGGTGTCATCCATCTACTCTATGAGGCGCGCGGCTCGGATTTCCAGTCGGAGACGGTAGCTCGACGGGCGCGAGGAATGGGACGCCTCGGGCCTTTCCGTGTCCGCGGGTTGTCTGTCGGCCGAGTGTTTGTCTCCTCGCGAAATAGGGGTCTATCAACCCAGTCTTAGGACGCAAACAAACGATGAGCGCAGGACGAGCCGAATATACCTTGTTGGGAATTTTTCTTCTCGTTTTAGGGCGTCAGAATGTTCTGGAAGATGCGCAAACACGACAATGTTAGCGCGAACAAGCGCTCGTCAGTGTTTATCGTTTGTGCCTTAAAACTGAAAGGCTGTCACGAAAACTACTAAAGTGTTGCGAGTAGTCTATTTGGAGCAGTAACCTCAACGGCAATGTTTGTTGCTTGTCAATACTGTGTCGAAGTAAAATACTCCCAAAATTCTGCGTTGTTGCGTTTGAAATAAGAGTACAGCGCAGTGTACTACTCTCGGGGGGAGGGGGGGGGGGGGGGGTAAATGAAAGAAAAATTAAGGGGGAACCGGTGGCCGAGTGTTAACGTACACCGCAGCTCGGAGCACATGCTCCGGAAGCCCGTGCTGCAGGACACACGAACCTTGGCAGCAATCACCTTTCCCGCCCGTTTCGACCGGAGTATGCAGCGTACTGGCGTTCGGTCCTCTATCACTACTGCGTGAAGTACGTTAAAGACTCCAGGCTAGCAGTCGTACTACACTGGCAAAAATTCTCATCTACAGCGGAAACATCACACGCCCAGTAGAGCCGACAAACTCAACCCTGTCTGAACATATAGACAAAGCGAAATTTTAGTCTCGCGCAATATTATAGCAAGCCACAAGCATTGGTCGAAGACGTGAAGAATGTGTACCTTCGTCAAGACCTTTACTTTATTTTTTTAACATACATATATTTTTGTTTTTACTTTTGGGCAACAGTGACTTTCGGAAGAAGCATGTCCGCGAGACAGATGTACTGCTGAACAATATTGTTCGCGCCGCATCTGAAACTGAAACGGCTTGCCCAAAATTAAATGGACAGTGTCTTATATAAGACGGTCAGAAGATCAGTACTGCTAAAGCAATAGATAATTAGGGGAACCAAGGTACCTTAACCAGTGGCGTAGCCAGGGGGGAGACCGAAATCCAGCCAACCTTATAACATACACATGCATTTGGCCCCTTTCCCCCCCCCTGCTTGCCAAGTCACGAAAATTCCTGCCGTCTCGGCACCCCCCCCCCCCCCCCTTTTGCCGAAAAAAAACATTCCTGGCTACACCACCAACTTTAACGCGTACAAATGTAGTCACTCGGAAGCACTAGCACTTGCAGACTCATAGGCTCCCGCGAGCGAACACCAGCCTCGGCAATGCTTTTGTTGGGATCGACTGATTTCATTTTGAGCACGACGTCCGCCCAACTATTTGTTAGTTCGGCATTTTTTTTCGGCAGTGATGTAGTACATAATGCTTTCTTCTAATTAGGCAATGACGATCTAAGCATCGTGTTATTGATTACGAAAGCAAACTCCCTAGCAATGTCTCAATATTTTGTGCATATCGTACGGTAATTTACCAGTATATGTTTACATAAATTGAAATTGCTGTCTAGTAATATGGCGTATTCACATTTGATAGTTTTTAGATAACTCTACCTGGGGTGCCTACGTGTCTGTCTCAGGGGGAAAAAGCTACTTTTGTTCACTGAGGGGGCCAGCGCTAGACGCACTGGCGCACTCAGTGCGTGACTTCTACGGTAAAATAACGTCTAAGCATTAGCCAAGGCTACGCTCTCAAGCTGAGTCACACCGGTTTGCCTTTCCATTCGCGTTTTATTCCCCACAACCCCCTCCCCAAAACAAAGAACCAAACCAGGACTGTTAACCTAGGTTAACCTCTTTGTTCTTCCTTTTCTAACCCTTTCTATCTCTCACACCGGTTTGCGCGCATCTCAAAATACATAAAAAGGGATTTGGCGAAAAACTGGCTGGGATGCCACCACTATAAAGCAAAACCGCGTGTTTGTAAGAAGGCTCTGGCCAAAAGCGTCGCTATGGTCGGCCTTTCATGATTGGCCAAACGTTCATTACGACGTCTTGAGTAGAATTACTTGTGCTGTCATCGACGGAAATAAGAGCCAATCCAGACTCTCAACTCGGACGGTGTTGATTTAGGAACGTGATGACTGAGCTTCCACCGCGGTTTTTACACGCCATCAAACCTTTTCGTTCGCTACAAATAACTTTGGTCGTGACGTTAGCGGCAGGAATCACAAAAGGTCGCCACCGAAACATCTCGTCGCCAATAACCATAGCTGCTGACTTTGCGCTAAGCACGTGCTGATGGGAACGTTCACCATATTTGTATCGCACAGTCAAAACTGTTGCTCACATGCAGACTATAAGCAGCTGACGACACGTGAACAGCGCTGTACCAGCGCTCCACTGCATGTGGGAACTGTGGCCTTAAAGGCCTTTCACACATGGAGCGGAGCGCTGCAAGCATAGCTCTGACCTCGCGCTCAGCGTGTCCTGACGGGACCGTTCACCAGCTTTGTATCGCACCGGCAAAACTGTTGCTCATGGCAGATGATAAGTATAGCTGACGACACGTGAACAACGACGCTACATCAGCGCTCCGCTGCATGTTTGAACAGGTCTTAACTCTACCTAACTCTACTCTAACTCTACTTTTAACTCTATCATGGGTGGCGTGCAAGGCTGTGCAAGTGCTTGTTGGATTCCCAAATAAGTAATTGCGTTGCTCCGAATGTATTGTTCCTCCACGGCGGAGAGAACGTTTATCGACCATCAGTAAAACTGGCACTCAGTTCCGTTGGTACTACTCGAAGACAACTCAGGGGTTCTCAATTCCGCATTGTCACCACCAAAACCAACACCAAAAATGCGTCGAGACACAATAAGCTCAATCCTCGATCCAGCTCTCCGTCTCTCCTTTGGCCCGACACGTACGCAGTTCAAGGATTTTTTTTTTTTTTTTTTGAGCGCACGGAGCAAATATGTATAGTTAACAGCCACAGTACACACACGCCGCGAACATTTACAAAGTATAGAAGCGCGGCCCCTGACTTAGCCCTCCGATCAATCAGGCGGCCAGAAATATGTTTGGTTCGGGGAGGAATTTATAGTTTCCGCTTAGCCGCCAGTGTAACCAACGTTGCACCGCACTTTTCGGGTTCATGCGCCAATATAATGAAGAAAGTAAAGAAGAAAAAAATGCACAAGAAAGATCACAAACTTGCACGCGTCCCAAAACAGCTCGACGTGCACTTCAGGTTGGGAAGTTTTCTTTTATTTATTTTTTCCTTAGCCACAGAAATCGAACGTCTATACTTTGATTTACTTGATAATGAACCGCAGTAAACGCTACAAACCACCACAGCTAATCAAGTGCCGTAAACGTATCACGTCGCTGCGCGTCGCCTCGCGTCGCTGCTGTCCCTTCCGAGGGTCACGTGGCACTCACACGGCGTTTTGATTGGTTTCGATGGCTAGTAAACGTTCACTGTGGTCCGACGCAAGGCGAGACGAAGTGTAGTCTGCCGATCGCGCTTCAAGGGAGGTCGTTTTCGTCGGCAGGAAGGCAGACGATCGCAGTTGTACCGAACACACCGTCACGACGGATACGCAAAAAATTTTCAAGCCGTTTTTTGAAATACGCTAATCCCAGCCGCGCCGCCACCACGAAGCGTTTCTGCGTCTTCGAGCGAGCGCGCGCGCGCGCCAGGCGCGGGTTAATGGATCCCCTGCGTCCGCCATTGTGCCATCGCCGAGCCGCCGCCGTGGTTACGCTTTGGGGGGTCTGACTTGTCAGCCGAAAAAAAAAAAAAAAAAAAAGCTGCTTGCATCCGGGGTGCCGCGGGACAGATTATCGGCTCCATGCGAGTGGATGAAGAAGGGGGCATTAAAAGCATATAAAATAAATAAACGCGGTTTGGTTTCAAGAAACGTTCCGATTGGAAACTTTGTTTCCTTAACGTGATCCGTTGTACTTGGGATACCCCGTTTCTCTGTCAGGTGGTGGTTGTTGTTGTTGTGTGTTGAGCGGGTGATCTGTTTGCGCGTTTGACGTAGTGGCTGTCGTCTTGCTTGCGTCGGGATGGTCGCGACTTGGGGGTACTCGCGTGTTGTGGATTTTGCATCTTAATTTTGTTAGTTTGTTTGCGTTATGCTGCTGTTATTATGTATTTAGGGGTCGAGTAGTTAACTCAGGAAATCCGGTTGTTTTGATAGATTGTGCTCGGTTAAACCTGCAGTGAGGTAGAAGCACCAGGAGCGAATGGTGACGGTGGAACGCATTGGCATTCCGAGGATGGGCATCGAGCCGACTTCTTTTGTTTCGCTTACTTCTTATAGGCATTGTTGTTTTTACGCGCTTATTATTCTCACAATAATTCTGTGACTAGCATCACTTTATAAACACGGTCATGGCTTAGAGACAACAACCTATGAAAAATGCTGTAAAGTATTACCTATGATTCGGCGCAGTCACGTATTTCACACTTACAACCAGGTAAGTAAGAACGGACGATGACGTCCAAACGTGGCAGACATTTCAAACAGAGCTGACTGTAGCTTATAAACGCGCATATGTCTTTGTTAAAGGCTGCTCACCAAAGCGTGGATTCAGAAAGTTTGGTCAAGGTAGAAGTGGGTTTCTTGCAATGTCCGCAGTCTCCTCTAGTTACGGGTTGCGCATTCGCATAATGACTTCAGTCGTATTGACGAATCAAAGTTGTCTCTTCACAGAAAGAAGAAAGAACAGAGGCACCTTGCCCAGTATAAAAAGGGAAGTGAAGAGGAAACTAAACGGAATGAAGGAGGGCGATGCCCTAACCTACCGTATACCAGCCAAACTTGAAACAAATCCTGCTACAAGACCTAACCGGCAACTTCTTTCCTGTTCTGTAACTATACTGACAGGATGCAAACGGTAGGACATCTCTTTTGAATGCTTTTCATCCAGCACGCACTCATTGACCTCTACGGTGCTTCGCCTGCGCGTGCACGATCCAGGCTCACGTGACACCGTAGCATAATCGAAGGTAAGCAGCTCGCTCTGGAGGTGAGGCAAGTCCGTACGTTCCTCTCATTGTCTGCGACTATAACATTTTTACCACTTGGGTCCGGTAGGAAAACCACTCGTGGTGCCGCGATGCGCAGGCCATGATATAACAATTTTCTTAAAAGGGTACTCAAGTGGATTATGTGATCGTCTATCTACGGGCTCTAGGCGTCCTAATAAAACTTAGATGACACTCATGGGCGGTCGATTTCCCTATTGAAAATCTAATCAAAAATCGTGACACGCCCTTCTTTCTGCGCCTTGGAGCAAACACAAGGGTGCACCAACAGACGGCGTTTTCAAATAATAATTGCTATATATTACGTCTCCCACACCCAGAGATGGTAACGGTAATGGTGATGTTCGGAATCCCCACGCAGTTGACTATTTTTATTGGTCAAATTTTAAGGAGGTGAAGGAGATACAGGGTGTCTTGCCATCTGGATACGGGCATTTTCAACAAACAATATGCTATCAAAAACAAGGTTCTAGGAAAAGCCCTTGAGTGCCCCAGGCCAGAAGAAAGCCTACGAACTACACTGGTTATAAAAATTAGATTTCGTGAAGGCAAATGTACAGGTTTATTAAAAAACCACGCACGCACGCACGCACACACACACACACACACACACACACACACGCACACGCACACGCACACGCACACGCACACGCACACGCACACGCAGACTCACACAGACACACACACACACACACAAAATGTCTTTATGGTCTTGACTTTTGGTAGGTCAATTCCACATGAAAAGTACAAACCACCACATTTCAAATCAGCATTAACTTCGTACTCCTTGTGACCGCGTGCAATGTATATGTAATTCTGAGAATAGGTTTACCTTCGGAAAGTTCTTGAATCTATGTAACAGGGTGATCAATGTCACAAGTTGTTTTTTTTTTTTGTCTGCAAGGAAATAAAAATAAATTTACTTGAAAGGCTTGGCAGCAGACTCCTTCATTAGATTAGTTTTTTTGTTGTCATTAGTTTAGTTGAGGTTAATATTACCAGACATAATAAACTTAGATAAGTGTATGCTATGTTATGTATTACTATGATATGATAGTGTATGTAACATTGTTATACTAAATGTTAGTATATTTTTCCCGGCGTTCCCATGTCATCTAATCTCTATGTTGATCACGTCATATTCCAGTGTTTACCGTTGGCAAAAATTAATCATACGGAGTTTCGTCGTCCTGCAGTGATGTTTGGATGCTACCATGAAAACCGAAATACACTTTACTGACACTGGATAATCTTGTGGTAATCATCAAATGAAGAAACGATTTATTCCCCCGTATTTTTTGTTTAGAGGATTAGAAACGGTTAAAGGATTTGTTGAAATCACAGTAACCAAACTGTCCATGAAAGAGACTGGAAAGCAAAGCTGGCGTATGAACAAAGTTGAGAAGGCCAAAAAACAATAGAATAAGTACTCATAGTTAACTGCAAAGTGGAGAAATAAAAAGTAGTGACGATAAGGAAGCAGTCAGGAAAACCTTTTGCGAACTTACGGTGTTTCCGACATCGAAGCTGGATGTTGGAATATGCAGATTTGGGTGTCGACAGCCGAAGCAGCATCGCGCGGTCCTCCCAAGCTACTTACGACTTGAGACTTACGTTTTAGATTAAGCTCAAAGTGGAGTTCAGGCAAGTAGGAGCAATTCGAGTAACACTCGGAGAAAGGTAACAGGAATAATGGCGGTGGGTTCAAAATAAAACAATCGGAAGCGATTTTATTTTTGCTGAAACCGTGGCATAATTACTGATCTTGTACGTTTCGTCGAAGTTTGTTTCCAGGGCGTTTATGAATGCAGCCTTCGTAGACATGAATTTGTTTTGCACCAACTTCGTTATTATTTTATTAACTGAGATATTAAGCAGAGCTGGTTGCGACGGGCTAATCGAGAAATGGAGAAAGCTAAATATAGGTTTTAACTAAGGATGGATCACTAAAAAACACATGGGATATATTGTCATTAAGCATTCGCATTCGCATATTACACGCACAGACATAAGCCTATGTCACAGTTGATCATGAACCTTCATACATATTGTCAAGCACCTTTGTTAGGGCTTTGAAGGATATGTGGGAAAGCGTCTGTAACCTGTTGTGACATGAAATTGGCTGTAGAAGTTCCGCCTTCAGTTCTAGTGTCATACCTTCGTGAACAGTTTGGTGCACGCACAGCCCAATCACAAAGGAAGGAAACAAGGGTGTGCTGGATATGGAGCTTCTTCTACAGGCCTCATGCTGTGACGGACCAAAGACAATGCGATGGCTGTATTTTGTTTTTCGTGTTTCGCTCAAAGTAAGGAAGTAAAACAACCTCACCTGCGAACGTTGAGGAATGTCTTTGATGACTTTCTGCCATTGTTGCGGCGGTTGTATGCAATACGTCGATGGTATCAGTGTCTCAGGTTCGTGTGTATCGGGTACGAAAAATCCAGTTTCTGGACACATGCCGTACAAGTCCGATATCGTCAAACAATGCACTACAATACGATACAACGCCGTCGGGAGGCACGCAACAGGAGGCCGGAATGGGATGCGTCCGTCGCGTTAACAAAGCGAGTCTCAGAGGCGCTTTAACGTGATATTCGCAGACCTGCGTCTCCTAACTTTTTCCGCTATTTTCTTCTCGTCCTGATATCGAGTGAATGCCTCACTAAGACGGTATGCGTACATATTCCGAATTTGCTATTTCCATTGGCTAGAAAGGCAATACCATCTGGTAGCGGGAAGGGATACACTGGGCGAAAGAGCTGCGAGTTGCGTAAGGGGGCAACGTCCGGAACTCTTAAGTGATGGTGGCTCCTCATTGCTTTCTCCCAATTTTATGAAAAGAAACCAAATTTGATGTACCCTCTTACCTTATGTCTCACTGGCTTTAAGGTAACGCACATTAAAATGAGGATCCATTGGTTTATACTTAGAGAATGCGTTAGCATGACTTTCGGGAAACGCCACATACGTCCCCCTTTTTGAAACGCTAACACTGACCGCTTCACGTTTTTGTTTTGGCTTTCTCTTTTTTGCTTCCTCTACTCTTACTGCCTCTTTTTGTCTTCGTTACGGGTTCAGTGTAAGCGTTTCCCAAAAGGGGACGTGCGTGGTGTTTCCCAAGGGTCATGCTAACGCACTCTCTAGGGATCCACCAATGCATATACTTTTAATATTTTCTTTCTAACTTTCGGGGTTTCTTTTGAAATCTATTTTACAAGGGTGTTTTGTGACGCATGCAGTGTATCTTTTTTTGGAGGACGCGTCATATGTTGTATATCCCGTCTCCTTCGTTCACAATCCTCTCCCTCTTCCGCCTACTTGGACCAGCGCTAGTACTTGGTTCACACTCCATTTTGTAGCACAAGCAAAGGCATGCGCTCTCCGCACACGTGCAAGTTCAGACTCTTCCAGCATCCGCGTGCGCATTGGCTTCCACCCCGTGACGTCTACCTCTCTCTCGTCCTTTTTCCTTCACTACTCTCCTCCCGTCTACGCAGCACGCTTCGCTTTCCACTGGTTTGTCCACCGACGGACGCCGTCAGCTTTTTCAAGTCACGTGGGCACTAATGCTAACGCATGAATAACATAAAATACAATAGGCAGTCTGCAAACACTACACGAGGCGTGTTCCTCTCTTGTATGGCGATCATGTCTCATTGCCCACACAAGACCTGCCCTGCAGAGGTGTTTGAATCATACATATGTGTGAAGCGAACATGCTTTGCACAACGTTGAGGCGCGTCCGAAGGTAATTTTTTCATGACGTGTGCAGTGAACAACTGCGTCTTTTGTACGACGTTGCAGCAGTTCGACTGCGGCTTTAAGGTCTCAGTGACTATAGATTAAATTTTAGAGAAATTGATGAAACGAAGAAACACATAACAAGGTATTCATTTTAGTCGCTATACAACGTTTAGGTGATACGTAATAAAACAAGGTACAAATGAAAGAGACGAAGCGGTATATCAGGAAATACGTGGCCGTCTTTGACGCGGACGGAGGCATCCCTCTTTAAAACCCGTTCTTCCAGCTATTACTGCTTCAAGCGAAATGCGCGACGCCGACGAGCAGTGTACGGCGGTAGTACTTCTTCCTCCCAAAAATACGCGCCGAGACAAAAGTTCTCGCGACGCTAAGCTCATGAAACGCCACCCTGAGTGACGCGGAAATGGCGAGGTCATACGGGGTCGTAGAAGAGCTATGACAGGATCGAGGCAAAAAGTATGACCTCTCAGTGGCGTCGGGTACGTAGCAGATCGCAGGAAGGTCGCAGAGTTGCGGCTCTTAGTGTCGCGTAGTACAGGCGAGCGGTGTTTGAACCGCGGAAGCGCAAAGTAGACATTTCTACTTAATTAGAGGTTATAGATAATGACTCGGCAATTTTTTAGGGCACTCGCATCGTTTGCACGGTCCGCTGGGTAATATAAGGCAGTCTCCGGGTGTCATTTTTGAAGTACGGGACAATGGATTCAGCGATGAGACTGTGGTGCCATGTTGTACCTAAAAGCTAAGAAGAAAAAAAAAACGAGGAACAAACAACGTAACTTGTTAGAAAAGGAACAAAAACAAATGTGGGTCTTAAGCAGATAGACAATTTTCGACGAGTGACAGACGCTTGACGAGAAAGGCGGCCACTCTGAAATTGCACAAGGCGCCTCCGTCGAACTCGCATAGAAAGCCGTTTCGAGTTTCCGCTCTTTCTTTTGCTCTTATGTTGCTCTCACAGCAAGCCGAGCTTGCAACAGTGTGACATATCTCGGGGTATCTACCGCTTCCGTGTCGTCAACGGGTCGTTGACTGTAAGCCTCGAGTCACACTCCTCGTACATCATATATAAAAGACAAGGAGTTTCTCCGCAGACATGATGACAGACAAATTATCTGCAGATACGCCTCAGCCATGTTCCAATCATGTTTGCCTCATGCACATGTAAGCTTCGAAAATGTCTGCAGGTCGTTTTTTACAGACCACCGGGACGGAACCGTCGTACAAGGGAGAGACACGTGTCAGACGGTAGAGAGGTTTAGGGAACCGTTTTTTTACATCCGATACGGTACGATGGGTCGTCCAGTACGCACGTGAGAGTCTTTTGCGGCAGCGCATGCGCATGCGTACCAGAGGGCCCACCGCGTACCGTATGGGATGTGCAAAAGACGGTTCCCTAAAACTCTCTGATGTTTGCAGACAGTCTTTTGTATGGTGTGTCAGCAATGTGACCGCGACTTTAGACTTTTCTTTTTTAGTGAGAGGGGCATAAAACCATCATCTCGTTGTTTGTGCAATTAAATTTACTTGAATTAAGCGATTACGCTACTAATAAAAAAAAATGTGTATCAGGCCGGAAAAACATTCATACACGTTCCGATAACTTTGGTTCCTGCGTTTCATACACAAAGTCTTTAGTATTATCGTGATTCCTGCAATTGATATGGGGTCTTATTTATCGCGTTTTGGCTATTGTGGGCTGGCAAGAGAGAGGCAGAAGAGGCTCTCCATGGGCACGAGTTACATAACTGCAGTGATTCAAAACAAAACCCGCATTGATGGGCAGCGTTTCATAATTTTGGTGGATTTCGAAAATTGTCTGCTTTGAATCGAACTTGGCGTGCGGACATAAAACCGCGCAATAAAAAAAAATGCATACCAATGACACTCTTTTCTTTCCAGGCATACGTTTATCTGAGGGTCTGTGGGGAAAAGAAGACAAGACGTCATCTGACGAGGCCAACAGCCCCTTTTACAGCAGTCAACAGTGTGCGGGATTAGCGTGAACATAAAAACAAGCATACGAAAAATATTCAAATTGGCATTAGCTGAGCATCGTAATCACAATAATGAACATCGACGTCATCTTAAGTTTCAAATCAAAATCCTTCGCATCGACATTATTGAGACCGCATTCGTTAACATACAATGTCAGCGAACGCTTTTGTCTAAATAATTCACTTCTGCAATATATACATATATATATATATATATATATATGACATTCGCACATTTTTTCGGCAATTCAATTATCAGTAGATACATTATGTAAATATCAAAATAGCTATAAAAAGACATTTCGAAAGTTACTAGCCCTTCGTAGGTAGCAATTGCACTGGCGGATCGTATTGCCAGTTTATGTCACTAAGCGACTAAGAAACACGCGTTTACTGTTTTCTACAGTCATCGGATTGTTAGATTTTGGCGTGCTATTTAAACTATATTGAGGTGGCTATACTCAGAAGGTCAGATAATTGGTAATTAAGCGTGTTAGTTCCATAGATTGTTCTAACGTTTGGTTTTATGAAAGAGCTGTGTCTGGGAGTGTAATCCGCAGGCCTATGAAAATAAGTGTCGAAGATGTACGCCTCATCCAGCTTTATTTGATATTAAGAAAAGTCATTAAGGTGTCTTCGTGACTTAGGCAAGATGCGATGGAGTTCATACCATGACGTGAGGGAGCACATAAAATTCAACACGAATCATTAGAGAAATCGGCTTTATAAGAGTGTATTGTATTTGAACAGTTCACAATATAACTGGTCAAACTGCTTGCGTACATTTCTTTTCTGGGGCACCCGTCGGAAAATGTGAACAAGTTTTGTTCGCAATGAAAAAGAATCATTCTGCGCCTGAAAACCGACTTCGCTGATGATTCTTATAAGGCGTTTCCGAAAATTTCCAAGAGGCTTCTAGGCGATCCCACATTGCACCGCACGAGAGGGAGCGTTATGGGGTTGCGCCAGTCTTGTATACGTTACCCAGAAAGTGTAATCGATGACAATTACAATCACTCTCGGTTAAAAGTATTCAATCAGATTACTTGATTACTCAAGAAATAAAAAAGTAATTGACGGTTACTTACAAAAGTAACGGTCACTTTTTTTATTACCAACCAAGTGTCCTGTCGGAGACCTAGTTCGAGGACTTCTTGCTAGGAAACTTGTACAGTGGGCGCTATTAGGTAAGGGAGGCGAAAATAGTAACGGTTAGGAGTAGCTTGAGTACTTCCAAAAGTAACCAAATTACTCTTGCGATAACTTCTAGTAAATGTATTTCAAAATTACGAAATTACTTCAGAAAGTGATAGATTACAAGTAAGTTGATTACCTGTGAGGAGTATCGTGCAAGTTTGGTTGTGGGATCTGAGCGGTACCATGTATTAGTTCAGAAAACAAACAGCACGAGCAAGATGAGGCGTTGATACGACTTTGTTCTGGTATCGTTCTGTGTGTTTTTTTTTTTTTTACGTTTTCAATCACGAAGTACTCGGCCGTCAAACATTTCTTCTATTCATGGGTATGCTTTCACCTACCGTTGATGGAATTGCCATAAAGTGTGGAGAAGATGGGGAGGCGGTGCCACATATTTATGGAACGGCCCATTAGCGAATTTGTAGGTATAAATAAAGTCACCGATTGTCACTCCACGTTTGACAGAGTGAGGGGAGGTTCCCCGATCATTTTGTAAGTAATATCTTATTGTTTTAAATGTATTACTTTAATATCCCGTGAGATAGCCCGCCTAAAATCGAAGGCAAATCGTGTGAGCATAAGGAGTGGACTAACTTTCGGTGTGCAATAAAACACAGTTTAAAAACACGTTTTGTAGCGTGAGCTACAGTAGCCGAGATTGAGCAGTTTCGCGTGGCTCCTGGAGAGCCGTGCTGCGCATGCGCGAGGAGCAGTGACGTCACATGGCGCACAGCGGGCGCGCCGGAGCCGCCGCCGCCACGCGCTCTGCCGCCGCCGCGCGCGCCTCGCCGGTCTGTGCATTCCAGAGGAGTGACGTCATATCTGCGGCAGACGCACTGGCGCCGGCGCGTGCCCAGCTGTGCGCCACCGTTGCGCAGTAGCCAAGTCTGACGCTGCACCGGAGCCGCTTGATAGCGCCTCTCATTTTGTGCGCATGCGCAGAGGTATCAGTGGGGGTATACATATAGCGGGGCGTTTGCCAGTAGGGTATTAGTGCCGAGATGTTTCGGTGACGCCCTCTTATGGTTTCCATCCGTGACGTCACGACTGGGATTTGCCTCGTCGTGACGTCAGCAGTTGTTATCCTGGCTACTTACCATCAGGTGCGACGACGAGTTCGGTGGTGTGTTTTAAAAGCACAGTGGAAGCTAGGAGCCATTGCAATCCGAAACTAACACCGTCAAAGTTGACAAACTGACAATGCTCATATGCCCATGGTTTGGCCAATCGTGGAAAGCTGACCGCAGCGACGCTTTTGGTCGCGCACATCGCTGGAAGGAGAGCGAAATTGCTGCTCAGCGGCGCAGAAGAGCGGAGAAGCTTAACTCATCGGATCCCAAAGTAGTTGCCTGGCAATTAGCGGTTGAGCATAGGAAGAACGAACAGAAGATGGCTAAACCTGCTGCGGAGACACCGGAGCAAAGACAGGAACGTCTAGCAAAGCGGCGTCGCCAGGAGGCTGAGCGACGTGCCTGACCATCTCGGCAGCCAGGAACCAGGAAAGCTAAGAATAACCAACTGAACCTTAGCTCACGCTACGTATATCCTGCATAGCCGAGCTAAGCGACTGCAATATACCAAAGACGACTGTCTTTCCCAATCACCAATGTTCGCTAATCTCCCTTGGCTAAGCAACACCATTTCTGCTGAGGCCAGGGCCCTGCAGTTACTGAAAAAGGGCAATCTTTTGGTGTTTCTGAAAAAAAAAAGTCATGTCAAAAATAGGCGTTGTTAACCTTTGAAGAGTGTGGCATCTCACGGGATAGTACAGTAAATGTTTATGACCAAAAGCTTTCTAAGCTCTAATAGTTGCCATGAAAACTATTGTTTTTCTTTTTCAGATAGCGTCTACAGTAATAACGAGCATGCAGAAATCTCCATGAAGCATTTCCCTGGTCTAGAAGGGTACGTCATACAATAAAAACAAATGTTTTATATACTATTTTTTTAAACACCTATTAGTAGTGATCTAAGTCATATAAGGTCCATATAAAGTTTTTATATGATCACATATGTTCTCATATGTGCATTGGAGGCATTAATATGGTTTTCTCTTTTTCGAGGTTTTTTTTAAGATTATTATTCCAATTGTAAACAATGCATTCAAAACCAACCTGTGTCACGACTGCAGTATTGGTACGAAATCTAAAGGAATCTAAGTGGCTTTGATTTAACATATTTTGTACGCGAGCAACGATGTAAATAGTCGCGGCAAGTCAAGGCCACGTTCGCCGTATGAACGTTAGACAGCAAAACAAAATCTGTCAGTCTTGAAACGACGTCTTTCGTTTCCGTTTCAGGGGAGTGTTCTGGCAAACGCCGTACGATTGCCAGCGTGAGGTCTTAAACATACCCTTAGCAATTACAAAAATGGCGATCGCAAGGGGAGTGTAAACTGACATCACGGTGGATGAGTCTCAAAATGTTCCGCTTCTTATTTGTCCAACTGTAGCACATAAAACGTACTTTTTAGCAAACAACTCCATCGTAAGAAAAAAAAATAAAAAAAAAATTATTGGAAAGGAAAAGTGAGTAGCCAAACATTTCCATAGTATTTGTGTTAATCAAGCAGTATTCAGATGGTCTGCTACTTCGTACTAGGGGGAAATGGAGGAGATAATAGAGTTTAGAGTAAAGATAATGAAACGTGTCAAATGCAAAAGTTGGGAAATGAAGTAAAACTCACCCCAACATGCGCACACGCACATAAAAAAATCTACTGAGGATTTTACATCAACGTCCACGGGAGCTTACACAAGCGCAACGTGGAGTCAGATGCAGCCTCTTTCATAACAAACTTAGATTCACGCAAGAAAAAAAAAAAAGAACACACACAAAAAAACACACAAAAAAAACAAAAACAAGCAGACATGTGGATCTAAGAGCCCCATCGCCGTGAATGTCGAAGGAACGCGATGTTGCAACCAAGAGAAACGAACGACGGTCAAATTTAAAATGAAATCGTCTTTTTTTTGACCGGTTGATTTTTTTACTTCCCCGGTGAATATAACGGTGTTTATTAGTTGCGTTTTATCGCTGGGATCCGTTGCGTCGCTCCGGCCGCTCCGCTGCGCTCTGACGCAACGTGGCGAATTAATTAGTATAGACAGGCCTAGGCACCCCCGCCGCCGCCATCCTCCGCATCACCTGGGCTCTCCGCCTGCACTGTCCCCATCCCCCTCCCCCTCCCTTTATTTTCGCCCCTTTATTTTAGTTTCTCAACGCATACCTCCGCCTCGTACCGATTTTGTCCTTGCAAATGTGGACGCCATTTGCATTTTTCTCCCTCTCCTTTTTTGAAGCTCCTCGGTTTGTTGTCTTTCTTGATTAGTGCCTCTTCTGCGCATGCCCTTGTTCCTGTCTCGCGTGTGTGTGTTGCTTCTCTCTTTCTTTGTAAGGGTGCGGTAATGCCTTCTTTGTCGGTGCGTCTCTTGTCGGGTACGTGGTTGCTACGCACGCTGTTTCCTTGGTAACGAACGGTCGCCCGTCGCTCCGTCGTGACAAAAGGCTCCTGCGTTGCTTTGTTTGTGCTGCTCTACTTTGGTAAAAAATGGAATGATGCTCGCTCATAATCTCTTCCCTTCTTCGTTAGTGAATTACCTCGGAGCTGCAGGCGCAAATTTTGTTTTTGTTCTTCTATTCCGTGTGACGGCCTGGTCCTTATAGTCCGACAAACAAAAATGTTTGTTAACGCTGATAAAACTACATCTGCTTTAATGGCAAGCCGAGCTACCTTCCGCTTACGGCGTATGCACGAGCATGTTCAAGAGGTAAGTTGGTGATTCTCACGTCGAAGAAAATAATTCAAGATGTATTTTAGGGCTTTCTTGGAGACATGCGGAGGTATAGTGGAACGAGGTCGCAGTAACTGCGTGTGCGCGGACAAGACGGCCAGACGACTTTGTAACGCAATGAAGCCGAGCCGAAACTCGTCGTTTCACTTTATTACGGCACGTTGTGGCTCTCGAGCAAACGTACTGCGACCGATTTCGGTCGTCCCTGAAAACATTCTTGCTCGTAGAATCATTATAGGGTGGTGCAGTCAGGTGACGTGCTCACGTGGTCACGTCACGTGGCCACCGTTCTCTAAATCTATAGCCAATCGGAATCTGGCTATGTTTAGCGAATGACGTCAATGTGTTTCTATGTCGTTTTGTTTTATTTTTCTGCTTCTTTGCCAGGCCCGTACACAACCTACGTTAATCATCTGCTGGTTTTCTAACTCAACGTCCCTAACTATATATCTATATATAGAGAGAGATATATTAAATTTTAAGTTACAAAGTCTCGGTCTCTCAAATGATAGAGCAATATAGTTGTGGGAGGTCGTAGAAGTAGAGCTTAGGCGCCGTTTCAGATTTACTTTGCTCGTCGCTCGTCTCAGGGTCTTTTGTTCGTCCCTCTCGAGGATTTATGGAGTTTCCTCTAAACGTCTATACTCCGTTTCCACCTTAGGTTCGACCGCAGATGGCGCTACGTCCCGATGCAGCCAACTAAGCGGCGGCTCCAAAAGTCCATAGTAAGGGTGCGCATTGTCCTTTGGCGTTTCCTATCACCCGGTAAACATATCATGGAAGTAATTGTGTTTCATGTATTCTTAGACAGCCGGAAGGTAGCTAGCCTCGATGGGCGTCTGGGGTCTCAGCTGTAGATGAGAAGTTTAGCCAGTGCGGTAGAACCTCTAGCCAGGGTTTTTTAAAAATACACAAACACCCCCAGGCACGTAGTCAGGATTTTGTTTCGGGGTGTCCCGCCCATGACAAAATGCTGTATGAGGGGGAGGGGGAGAGGAGGCCCCAGCAAAATAGAAGATTTTTTTTTTTTGGGGGGGGGGGGCCGGGCCCCATGCCCCCCCCCCCCCCTGGCTACGTGCCTGAACACCCTTATCCCCCCGCCCCCCCCCCCCCCACAATTTTTTTTTAATTTTTTTGTTAGGCGATTTAATATGATGTTAAGAGTCTGCCCAATCAATATTCTGCCTGCAGAGTCACATCTATTCTTGTTACAGTAAAATAAAGAAGAAGAGAACTCAACTGCGTCCAAACCGAAACCGAAACACGAGTACGGAAGCTCGTGGCCGGAAGTCACGTGGCTTCACCCGACTGCGTTTTTTTTTTTTGGTTTTTTTTTCGCTTCGCCGGCGTGTGAAGCGGACAACGACGAATACGAAGTCGCTTGCACCGTTTGTCGTGCGATTGTGTCGCACTTATATCCCTTCCACTCGATGTTCTGCGCATGGAGATCCATTGGCCGGTACCACGAACGACAGTTCCGAGGTAGCGGCCCCACGTCCGTCGCAACGTTGGTCCGTCGTGCGCCACCATCGCGTCATCTAGCCCAGAGTACGTCGCCGTATTGATAATGACGCGGACGTGAACTTCCTGTAATCTGGGAAACATTTTTTTTATCAACGTGTTTAAAGTTTTTTTGGAGGCCACAAAACAAAAGGGGGGGGGGGGGTTCATATTTCTTTCTAATTTTAACAATGAATGGGTGCCTTAGACGACCCACGCCTCTGAATATATTTGGTACACATAGTTTAAGCGCCACGTGACCACAAAAAAAGGGAGTGAGCTCGACTGCAATCGGCCAATTCTCGACCGACTGTTTTCGGGCAGAAGGTAAACGAATTTCGAGCCGCACATTGTGTTCTGGGTAGTTAAGCTCTTATTAATCATGTTCAAATGAAAAAAAAAAAAAAATCTCGGCAAGCATAAACACTCTGTCAGTGTCTCTTTAACGTGCTTTATTTTTGAAAATCCACAAGGCGAGAGAGCTTCCGCGAAGATGCACGATTAACGGTCGACGTGAAATGCCTTAACCAGATTAACTGAAGTCGAAACGCAAGTTCGTCGGCTTCTTGCACGGGGGTTGCGATGAAGTCAAAACGCCGAGCTCTTATTGGCTGATTGAAAAACAAAAAATAGTGGGTAATCCTTCAGGCATCTAGCATCGAGGTCTATCCCCCATCCTTTCGATCAAAGCCAATCAGAACTCGGCATCATTCTGACGTCACCACAACTCCTGCGAAAGAAGCAGACGACTTGCTCTCCGCATAAAGTGTTCGGCTGGTGTTCGAAAAGCGCCGGAAAGCACCGTAGTGAGCTGGTCGAAGGGATTCGGCACTTCCGCATATAGTGATATTAACAAGATCGGTGAACAAATGTTGTCAGCAATGTCAGTTAGGTCCCGGTTTCGCTGTTAATACGTCATACAAAAGACAGTCTGCAGATCCTGTCTGAGACGGTGTTTCTTACTTGTTTGGCGGTCTGTTCACATGGGGCATACAAACACTGTCTGTGGACATTTTTGAAGCATACATATGTATGATGAAAACATGCTGAAAACATGCTTGAGGTTTGTCCGCAGATAATTCTGCCATAATGTCTGCGGAGAAACTCCGTGTCTTTCGTATATGAAGTAGGGGCAGTGTGACTCCGGCTTTAGGCCAAATTACAGCCGCGACTTTTCTGTCCTAAACGTTGCGTGTAAAGGCTGAACTCATGGGACGAATATGCTGCGAATAACCGACGAATTTTGCCCGGCGGCTTTTGCTTTGCACGTGGAATCAACACAGTGGCTGCTACGTCGCGCGCAAAGCGAGCGTGCCGTCGAGCGGCGTTCGCCAGTTTTTCGTCACATAATTCGTTCCATGGAGTTCAGCCTTAAGTCGATATGGTCTCTTCAGGAATCAATGTCCGGACTCTTCTTAACCTTTTGTTGTAAGCTGCCTGGAATTTGAGTTTTTGGTATGAGAAAATTGTTAAAGCACCGATCTTTTTGTAAATAATTATTTATTGGGAACGAGTCGAGCGTTGCGACCAGTTTGAGCTAAACCACTCAATGTAGAGTCGTTCTTGTCTTTTGTTTATAAGAAGGCGGAATTTTGTGTGTGCAGCACTTATCTGTCTCACCCTCTGAACATAAAAACAAAATCTATTGATAGTGACCATAGTTCGACTGTTTTACCCTACGTGACCGCCTTTGAATGATAAAATAAGTAATTCGACAAAAAATGTGATTTCGTGACCAGAACGTGAGAAATGAAAACCGGACCGTTTCCCATAACTGCAAACGTTTGTGTAGAATGCTTTAGCTACAAGAGTTTGCCTCACAACTTCACTGTTACAAACTGAAACATTAAAACTCCGGAAAGTTCAATTTTTTTAAAGATTTTTGACAGTTTTACAGACATCAATTGGACTGAAAAAAAGCTTTAAATAACAGTGGCAAAACATATATAGTTAAGTCTAAAACGATTTTCAAGCTTCAATATTTTGACTCGTTTGTGTTCAGAAACGAACTAATATGTATCGGTTAAGGTCAAGCAATGACCGCCTGTAGTGTCGTCACCGACGCACTCCTGATCAGCGACACAGCCTACTACAATAGATATCAGTCTCGATCTATTTTTGTATTTGCTGATTAGCGTGTCAATTGCCTCCGTTATGATCACTCTGATTACTTGTTTAAGTTGCAGTCCTATAACGTTGTTTAAGCTATGATTATAAAAGTAATATCCCTTTTCTACAAAGCTGTTAGATCTAATAATATCAACATTTATTTCAGCTCCCAAAACAGACTGTAGAGCAGAAAGGTTAGTGGATAAGGCCATGGGGTGTTTTCCCCCCACTTTAGTACAGAAATGAACTAGTTGACGTTATAGTAACGTATACAAATTTTCTTTCCTCGCATTCCAAGTGCAAAGCAACTCTGGCAACTACGTTTTTTTTTTCTAGTTCCATACTTTTAGTTTGTTATACAGTCTGTCGCGTTTTACAGTAAGGATTACATAGCCGCATGATACTGCGAGCGTTTGTGTAATCGAACACGGCCCTAAGAGATGCGCGTTAAAGGTTTCAAGTTGGCGGTCACTGCGCGGGGTGAATTGCCAATCATACAGCGTAGACCCGCGTTACCATATATTTAGGGAGACCGACTACTGGCTTACTAAATACCAAACAGTCAAAATAAATTACAAAATAAATAGTTAATCTCAAGTATATTGTACCGCTTCATATATTTTATTACCACCTCCAAAAGTTATACATTCTGCGGATATGTTTTGAGGATATATCCATTAATATGAACCCGAATGTAAAACCTAATCCTTTTGAAAGGGATGCCAAGCTCCTTCCTTTTCCCACTTTTTATGTGCTTTAAAAAAATACTAAAGTTGAGAGCAGGCGCCCTTTGTGCTGCTGTTGGGCGTTTGCAACGGTTTAATCGTAAACAGATTTTCAGCTCTGACACGAAGTGATAACCAACTCCTTGTTCCGAGCGATGACAGCAGGCCGGCGGGCAACCCTGTATGCGCAAACACGCGCAGGAAAAACGCAGGCAGACACCAGCTTTTGCTACATGCAGGTCAGAAAAGCTCGCCGTTGTCCCTTCTTGTTTTTTTCTTTGTATTTTATCGTAATATTTTCGTAGCACCCTACCTAAAGAAAAAAATACTACCGAAACTGTATTTAAAAAAAAAAAAAACTTTTTACGAAGCAAAGTTGCAAGAAAGAAATCATCTGTGTTCTTTTTAACACATCACCCGCCCAAACAACAAACAAAAGTAAACTCTCACTGCACCGCATTGAAAAGCAAACAAAAAATGAAAAAGCCCCCAGAAGCTGCGATCGACGTCTCAAGGTCAGAAATCAAACTCACCGCTCCGTTCATACCCAATCTTCAAAACCATTTATTTATTTATTCATTTTTATGTTCTTCTTTTTTCCCTTCTTTCCTCCCAACCCCCGTGGCACTCTCACTTTTTCTATTTGCCTCCTTTATCATAAATACGCAAGAAAAAAAAAAAAAACACGCGGACACGAGCGTGGCACGTACGTATACTACGCACGAATATTGCGCGCGTGCCATAATTTTAGCAGCGATCCAACATTCACGCGCATGTAGAGACGCACTAACACATGCGAGCGTTCGCGACACACAAATACACAGAAAAAATACACACACAAACACACGAACTCACAACGAAATGCATGTGCTGTATGCTAGCACCGTATGAGCAACAGCGCGTGCACGTAAATACACAGAAAAAATACACACACAAACACACGAACTCACAACGAAATGCATGTGCTGTATGCTAGCACCGTATGAGCAACAGCGCGTGCACGTATAGCGCGTGCGCACAAACAGTTTTTGAGTGTTTAGTTGCGTTAAATGCCTCCGTGTCTATCAGCTTGTACTGCGCAACACTCGTCCGCTTTTTTTGTCGCGATAAAACCACTCGGCCGTTGCGCGCCACCCGGGAATACAAAACTCTAAAAAAAAAGAAGGTCGTTTTAGATTTTACATTTTGCTCCATAAGTTATACATCCATATCCGTATAGCGGCCCCGGCTCTTCCTCAAAGACGTCGTGAAGTCATACCAACAGAGAAATAAGAGAAAATAAATTATATCGAGGGAGAAGATGCAAAGTAGAGGCGAGGTGAGAGGTAGGCCCGAGCAAGAAATCTTAAAATGCACCGAGTGTTCAAAACTAACCGTCCACCCCGAACCCCTCTCCCTCCCGCCTCTTGCTCTCGGATGACTGTCATTCTCAGTACGCGTTCTACGCATGCGTCGGGCGACGCATACACACATACACACAGGCATACGAGCTCACGTGCGCGCGCGCGCGCGCCGGTAGCGGTCGCACGCGCACCCGATGACGGTGGCAGTAACAGCAGAAGCTTCGGCGGCGATGGCGGCTGCTGTGGTGTTGTGTATTGGGGCACGTCAGTTCGTCATCATCAATAATCATTCGTCCCATTCAGGGGTCCCGGAGGCCGCTCACGCCGGGCGACTTCGCCAACCTTCGCCGCCACCGGCGCGCCGAAATGGAAGAAAGAGAGGCAGGCGACGTCGAGGGGGGGAAGAAGAGACGAAAAAAAAAACCGAGTCAAGGCCGCGAAGGCGCGCGCGCCACAACGTTCTATTCAGGGCAGTCGCGCGCACACGTTGCGCGCGAGATCGGCGTCTGGCCACTTTTTTATGCCTTTGATGGATAGATCGTGAGTATGTGTGTGTGTGTGCGTGTGTTTGTAAACGCGATATTATATTTTCCCCTCAAATTGAGCGCGATCGTTGCGGGTTTGTCCTCCCCTTCCTCTCCGTCTTCCCCTCTCCCTTTCACCTTTTCAGGAGTGCTGCGTTAATTTTGATTCCGAATTGACGAAGACCATAGGTAGCGTTCGCTGGCCACCGTAGCTGTGTCACCGCAATGCTTCTCCAGCGTGCACATCAAACCACTAAAGCCGCGGTCAGACTTTCAAATACGACATTTTTGTTAAAATACGCCTATATGTCGACGATTTTTTGTGATGTATAACGAAGTTGCACGTGTTGATGATCAAATTAGGCTTAATTATTACATAGATACGATTTTGGTGTGGTGTAATACCTGGGAAATGTGTGTAAACTATGATAAAATGTCTGTATGTTAGTGAGTAAGAAATATAGGCCACTTTCATTCCCCTATCGTCTTGATGAGCATATCCTAACAAAGATGAATGAATTCAACGACCTGGGTCTCTGGATCTGCTCTGATCTTAGGTGGGATAAACTCACTAGTCTCGTTTGCTCTAACGCCTTCCATAGACACTTTTTTTGTCAGACGAACACTAAATCAGTCACTACAGGCACTCGACTTCTAGAGTACACAACTCTAATTCTCCCGGTTATGGAATATCTCAAGATTAATTGGGACCCATTCGCACAAGTAAGTATTAACCCCATGCAACGAACACGAAACAAAGCTGTCAGATTCGTTTTTAATTCCAATAGAAACGCTTTCCTTTCAGAGCTTACCAAAAAGTTTGGGTTTGTCTGAATCCAAAAAAGAAACCGCACATGCAGACTCCGATTTTAATTTCAATGATTTAAGGGGGAGCATAAATTTAACGTAGATACATATACAACTTTTTCTACCGGGTATGCCACCTGTAAAAGAAACCCGCTTACAATTGCATCTTATCAACCGCGAACCGATAGTTTCATATTTTCTTTTTTTTTCCCGAACGATCGTAGAATGCAACGGGCTTTCTTACACAACTACTATACTCCGTTTCATCTTATGTTGTACCGCAGGCAAGGCTAGAAGCGCGAGCTCATAGCGTTGGGAGCTACTCTTAACGCACGAGAGCTTGTGCCGCCGAGATGTGCCCTAGAGCAAGGAGCTCGCGCTTATAGCCTTTCATGCGGTACATCATAAGGTGAAACAGAGTTTAGTCAAGACTCTTTCAGTGCAGGCACGTAGCCAGGAAAGGGGGGGGGGGGGGGGGCGTGGGGCCCGCCCCCCCCCTCTAAATTTTCCATTTTGCTGAGACCTCCTCTCCCCTCTCCCCCTCATACAGCATTTTGTCATGGGCGCCCCCCCCCCCCCCCCCCCTCTCCCCCGAAACAAAATCCTGGCTACGTGCCTGTGTTAGTGCATTTCTTTCCGCCTGGTGTTCCGATTGATGCAACTCCCTTGTATTTTTATGCTTTGTTTTATGTTTTTCCATCCTGCTACGATCCCTCATGAGGGATCGGCAGTATTTATAAATAAATAATATCTTACGAAAGAAAGCCTGCCGACACTCTGTCGCGTGCTTCTTTTCTCGTACCGGTGGTCCTGACACATTGGTCATACAAAACACTGTCCGCGGATATGTGCGAAGCAGACTTGCGTACGAAGCCAAACATGTCGCGAACATGATTGACTCGTGTCCGCAGATAATACTAGCACCATGTACGCGGCGAACACCGCAACGGCTTGAGAATGTCCATCTTGGTAGGCGATTCGCGAGAACTCGCTCCGAGTATACGTTGTGAACCACGGCTGCCCGTGAATACACACCCTTCTCGCAGTCGAACGCGTCCGACGAGTACAGTGGAGACAAAGGCAGCCATAGCATTAGGTCTACCCACTAATCCTTCCCATCAAAGCTCGGCGTTCTGACATCCCCACGCGCTTTCGTCTGCTCCTCTCTCTCAGTTTCTGTCCGCATAGACCCTTTTCAAAAGTCCAACCAGCAACATTGGCGGTCGCCATTGCTTGAACAGGATGCGCGTGATTGATTCCGAGTCATCGCCGAACGCCGACGCAATCCTCGTGTCCAATACGAGCAGAGCCGAGTTCACACCGAACGCTGGCCGAGGCCTGGTGTCCAATACATGCACAGAGTGCGTCAACTAGCAATGGAGGACAGGCGTTGGCGTGGACTTTTGAAAGAATCGATTGCCGACTCTTACGATTCGAAGATGCGACATCGTGAGCTTTATAGGCAGTGTCAGAAAGCTCTGACGATATATCGTTCTACTCTGTGGCGAACTATTTTAACGTTTCTGCGGGAAGGACAACTGTTTTCCTGCGATTTTAGATAAAGCTGCCGATCACTGGTAATAATGAGTTTAAGGACCTAGTTGGCTGAAGTATAGTTATCTTGTAGCGTAGACCAATGAGTGGCTCCCCAACTCAACATACGGACAAACGCTCGAAACGACCTCGGCCATCTCGGCGCCGTAGCTTTGTCCGTTGGTGCTGAGCGAGTGCTGAATACTAGCTTCTAGAATGCGTGCTCAACGTGCAGTGCACAAGTTCGCTTTATGAAGGCCGCTGAGGCAGTTGTACGTACATTCAAGAAGAACGACCTGCCTACTAATTTAGCTTGAGAAAATGAGGAAGTTACTATCGCTCATTCTTCGATTTTTTTTTCTTGATTATTTAAATCGTTTTTCCGGATACGAAGTGGCGAAACGACATTATAAGTAGGTGTTTCTCCAGTGTTCATTTATAAGAAAAAAAATCACTTTTTTTGGTGTTGACTTTTATTGTTTTAAGCATCGCCATATTTCGACGACCTGTTTCGTGCGGGCGCTAAAAACTGTTATTATGGGTAAAAAAAAAAAAAGATCTCATGGAACACAAACATTTTTTTTTAAAGTTTACTATTTGTGTTTGCCTTTTAACGCTTACCGCTTTTCATCGTGAATACCACCGGACGAGGAATATGAACACGTAGTTTATAACCTAATCTTCTGGAGCTTTTAATTTTCTTTGTATCCCAATTTATAATCAAGCTTGAAATATTTGTGGCTGTTTTTTAACATACATGCACATATTAATGAACATTTTGACACTGAGCTGGACATAACGCAGTGTCAGCGGCTTGTAAGGAAGCTATTAGAGGACGTCCGTATTTTTCAACGCGCTTAGAATTCGGCCATAAACGCAACATACGAAGATTGATTGAAAAGTAATGCTTCTATTAGTAGTATTGTGTTTGGACAAGACAATAAATGGAACGCGAAACTAATCCTTAGAAGGTGTCCTTCAGTTAACTACTAATTTATAATGACAGTCAGCAGATAAATGAATACACTTCTGCAAACGATAAAGAACTTTTGTGAAGCCATCAAGGAAGAAGCTCACTCTCTGTTTCCTCAACCAGCAACCCTAAGCCGGACACTTGGCGGGGATGTTGGTGAGATTTCTGGGGCTGACGCCGCGCTTGACCTTACCACTGGCCAATCGTGGCGGCTAAAATCTCGCCGACTGTCCAGCTTAGAGACCCAGTTCTTGATATCCGTAACAACTGTCCACATTGAATGTGTTGTAGTGTCCATAAAAGTCTTCTTGTAGTTTAAGGGGGAAAAAAACGTAAAGACACAGGGCGACAAGGCTGGGCTGCATGGTTGATGCACTAGTTTGGCTGACATCGAGTTTTCTCATTAGCTTCGACGGGGGCACGTGAAGTGCGTGACTTGGCATTGCCACGTTGCCAGAAAACCTTGTCCTTTTGCTTCGGAATCGTCGTTGATTGCTGGTTTAACGCTGTTTACATCAAAGCGTAACGTTCTGAGTTTACTCTTGTCTCTTGTTCTATGCAATCAACACGAAAAACACCATCTGAATCTTGTGATTTGCGCTGGTTTCTCTGGGTAACTCTTGAAATATTTTGTGCCAGCAGAGCACTAGTTCTCACCTCAACACAGTCTCTATAAGCTTCTTGCATTCTCCCGTAAATTTCCACTAAAGTGGCACCTTCCATGCGGAGCCAAAGTTCGTCTGCTTCCTGCGCAGGGATTGCATTGACATCAGAACGCCTAACTCTGATTGGCTCTCTTGGAGGGATAGGGGGTAGACCTCAATGCTAGCTGCCTTGAGATCTACCCACTATCCTTCCAATCGAAGCCAATCTGAGCTCGGCGTTCTGACGTCACAACAACACCTGCTCAAGAAGCAGACGAACGTGTGCTCCGGATAGTCGCTGACAGCCTAGAGAGCGCAGAGTGCGGCTTATTATGTTCCCGTTTTTTGCTTCGTGATTGAGTCTTCAGCATTCTTATAGGACAATGCCGCAATCTGATTGGCTGCAGAGGAATAATGAGATGCTCGGGGCTGACGACGCTCTTCGTTTCTTAAACTGTCATTGACTATACGCCGAGAAACGGGGGGAGGGGAGGGGACGAGAGCGCGCGGAGATGTCGGAACGCCGAGCTCTGGTTGGAATGATTAGTAGGTAGACCTAAAGCTAGCTGCGTCTGACTCCACTGCACTCTTGAAACGCGTTCGAATGCGAGAGCCAAACGCCGGCTTCCAGCGTTTGACTTTCGCATTCCAACGCGTTCGCCGAGTGCAGTGGAGACAAAGCCAGCTAGTTGTACGAACGCGCGAGACGTTCGGCATGAACGAGTCCCTTCGCTTCCCAGGGCCACTTATTTCAATGCAACGCGCCGCTATAGATTTGTTTTGTGTGTGTTTTTTTTATCAGTTTTACGAGGCACGTGCCTCCTACAGTGGCGCATTTGACGCTACTTGCAAGACAAACAGAAACACATCAAGTCACTCGTTGCCTGCCAGTGCTCCGATCTTACAAAGGTGGAGGCATTACTCTTCATTATATCCTAGTATAGTAAAAATTCCTCGACGATGTTTACGGCTGTAGAGACTTGCGTGCGATGGCATCTTCTCTCGATCACCAAGAAAAACACGCCGCTCAGGTACATTTTTTTTTAAAGCCTCTTCAGGAAATTAAGGTGGAGCAAAGATTTTTAAATCAGCGTAGCAACCCAGCGTGTCAACGTAGGTTTACATCCTTGTACTTTCTTGTTTAGTAACCTCCTACACCACTCATCTTCAGGAGTGGCTCTCCCTCGCGTAAACCAACAATTTCCACTATGAATTCTTTCACAAAAGTTCGTCAAGCAACAATGGCGGTCCCCGTTTCTTGGACCCGAAGCGTGTGATTGGATCTGAATCCTCGCCGAACGTTGACGCAATACTCGTGTCCAATACAAGCTGAGCCGAGCTCATGCCGAGCGCTCCCCGCAACCCCCGTGTCCAATACACGCTCACGGTACATGCCGAAACGCATCTTAATCACAACGCTCAAGAAGAAGAAGAAGGCAATGGTGCGCGCTTTTGAGAAAGTGTGTAGTGCGAATTTGTAGAATTCTTGACTTCTAAATTCACTTACGATAACGGTTCAGGGTCGCATTCGCAAAAAAAAAAGCAAAAACAAACAAACAAAACAAAACAAACAGAAACAAATAAGCTTTACGATAGAACACTGAAGAAAGCAATCACTGGACTATACCTACGACATGGTGCCTATTCTCGCTTCTCTATTCAAAATAAGGGCAGAGCGCCCTTTTAAAATCACGCACTAAAAGAAATGGAGGGAGGTTTAAGTAGGCGAAAATGAGCTGAGAGCCCTTTCTCAACGAAACTGCAACACATGGATGACGTAAACCTTTCTCTTCCCATCCACCATTTTTGCCTAATTTTATTTTACCGCTATACGTTTTTTTTTTTTTTTGTTTTGTTTGCCTCGCTTTTTTTAAAGACCCCCAAATAAAAGGCCAAAATAGCTATTGCTTGAATTCAAAGGCCGACGCCGTAGGGGGAGGTCGAAAAAAAAAGAAAAAAAAAGACGATTCTTCGCGAGAAAATTTTTGGGTACAAAAGTTTAAAATTTCGAGAAAAAAAAATGTATATTTATTTCTCAATTATTTTTAGGTTTTGCGAGTGAAAAAGTTAAAAAAAAGGGGGGGGGGGGGGGGGGCAGCCCACGCGCTCGCACGCGGGAATCAAGTCTCGGATTGAACACTTTTTGACGATGAGAAATGAGCTGCGTGATGAATGATGTGCTCGGCTTGTACCCAACGGGCTGAAAGCACGTGCTTGCAAAGCGGCGAACGGACCGCTACCGCTGCGCAGGGCGAGACGCGTTCGAACCTAGAGACGAGCCCTTTGCTGGGAGTCCGAATCTCAAAGCCCCAACATTCGCAGTCTGGCGCACAAGGCGCGTGCGCGTGCGCGTGCTAGTGCACAGCCCGCCTCCCTCTCTAACCTTGACAGTGAATTTGTTCTAGTTTTTTTTTCTCTGCGAGGACGTCAAGAAATGTAGCAAAATCGTAGTAAAGTGGTATTTTTTTTTTAGAGAAACCGTTAGCATACATGTTACTCACGCTTATACTACGGGCCATTTTCCGCAAGATAACGCTGCCTTGGTACTTTTTCTTCGCTTTCTCGGAGGGGAAAAAAAAAACAAAAAAACGCCGGGTGCAAAGGATTATGCGTGGAGTTGTTATACGTGCGAGTTCACATCTTGTGCGAGGGAATGACTCAAGCGCTCTTTCATATACGTCGTTCGTTCATGTTTTTTTCTGTCTGTGTGTCCCTGCGTGTGCATGTACGTGCGAGTGCGTGCGTGCGTGCGTGCGTGCGTGCGTGCGTGCGTGCGTGCGTGCGTGCGTGTGTGCGTGTGCGTGCGCGTGTGTGTGTGTGTGTGCGTGTGTATGTGTGTGATGCGATGCGATGCCTGCATCTGCGCGCTTATCCAATATCTTCCTGCTCATACGTGAATGCGCTGGTGTGCTTGGGTACGGAAAGTACAGGTGCGTGTTTTATGCCACAGTAGCCTGATGTTCATAATGATTTGGCTCTCTAATACCCCTGTTACACGGGCACACTTTACCGCGGTTAAAGGGCCCATGAAACGATTTTAACATCGAGAGAACGTGCACCCTTATTACCCTTTTTTTTGTTTACTTTATCACAAGGACCCTAAAACACGACCACTTCTCTCGAAATGTCGCAAATGCGCTACGTAATCGCAAAAACAAAAAGGAACTATTTCTTGACTTGACTTCACGTACGGCGGCCATAGGAACTAACTTTGTGACGTCCCGGCGGGTGCGGTTATTGAGATCGCTTTTGAACAAGTATATTCTCAGTTTAATGGTAACGTTTAGAAATGATTTCGTTCCAACATAAACAAATGAATCGAAAGTTTTATATTCTTGTTCAGTACACGAAGTTTTCGCAGCGCCATCCATCCGGAGTAAGCCAAAGCTTTCCCTCCCCGCTGCTCCGTTGCCCAGCATGGATGGCTGGCTGCTACCGGACGAGCGGCGTGATCAACGCGATATAAAAACCACGTTTCGGCAGCTCCGTGGTTCGTTTTCTTTCTCGTGCGCCTGGTTCGCCTGCCTGCAACTATACTCAGTTTCACCTTATGTTGTACCGCAGAGAAGGCTAGAAGCCCGAGCTCATAGCGTTGGCAGCTGCCCTTGGTGCACGAGAGCTTGTGCCGCCGAGGTGTGCCATAGAGCAAAGAGCTCGCGCTTCTAGCCTTTCCTGCGGTACAACACAAGGTGAAACAGAGCATAGGAAGTATTCACTGGCGGCCATAGCTGTGTGCGCGACTCCTGAGCGCTTGCTGATGGCTAGCTTCCAGGGTTCTTTTGCAACGTGCATTCCACACCGTCAAAATGGCCGGTCTTAGCAGCCTATTAATGGGGAGAGAGGGAAGAGTCTGCTCTCGCTGTAGCAACGTCCACAGTGCTAAGGAGAGGGCAAGACCGGAAGCCGCGTACCCCGCGGCGCGTCATGTGCATGTGACCCGGGAAACATTGTATGAGTTGAGGGGCATCCCCAAACGCCATCTTATTTGGCCGGAAGTAGTTCGAAAATTGTTTCATGGGTCCTTTAACCCAGCTTTAACTGCTGTTACGTGGCACCACAGTTACCGCACTATACTCTCGGACAGCTATGTCAGAAGATGTGAAGAGCGCGCGTGCACTGCTTTGATGGCTGCTCAAGATGCTCAAGCGCACGTTCGCCCATAGCTTTGACTGCATAGCCGCAGAATGTTGTCCGCAAGCATTGCGCGCTAATTGTGGCTTATCGTAACTGCAGTTAAATGTGCCCATGTGACAAGGGTATTAGTAACTCTCCAATGCACTCAGGCGGAATATGCTGTTTCCGAAACCAAAGTGTGGCATGAATAGAACTACATCGTTCTATGCCATCGCTCTCTGAAGCCACCGTTAAGACGGGGTCACACTCCTTATAAATCGTACAAAAGACAGTCTGCATACATATTCGAACGCGAGGCACCGCGACATCCACGCGCTTCGAATGCCGCATGGCAATGAGCTCAAGAAGAAATGTGGCACGCTGCATTCAAACCACGGATATTACGGGGACTCGTGTTTGCCGAATATATTTTGTATGAGGCATGAGCAGTGACCCCGGCATTAGGTTTGCCACGGTGAGAAGCATTCCCGCAGAGACCTCAGCGGTTTCGTCGTCGGTTGCTTTTTACAGCGGAGCTGTTAAGGGCTAGTTTCCCCAGGATCGTGTCCCCCGCAAAGAAATGAAGACACCGAACTCTGGACACCTACCGCCATCTGTCAGCGACAGCGGCAAGCCACGTATCTGGTTGCTGTCGTCGCTCATAGATGGCGGCAGCCTTTCCACTCTGGCTTGCCGACCTGCGGCCGGCCATTACTTTCCATTGTACAGCTCCGCTGGTCTTCCTTCTTCACCAGAGTGGAAAGGCTGAAAGTTTTTGCATACACTACAGTGCATAGGCAAATGGTGTTAGTTAGGTAGATAGGACATTCTGGTGCAGAAGCAGTAGAGGCTATTCCCAACTTCGACGGACGGTTCACCGCGTTCGGAGGGAGTTCAAAGCACGAGGGCGCTACAGTATTTTGTGCCCCAGTAAACTTCTGGTACTGCGTCCATTCGTTCTTTGGCAACGCACAGCGATTGGACCAGATTATTACTTTTTTAATTTTTTTTTGAGACCTACAACTGAAATATGTTTAGGAGAGCAGAAAAGCAAAGGATGTGAAACAAAGATACAAAACAGAAGAAAACCGGAAGTATTCGAGGGTCCGTCGATAGTAGGTGGTAGTAAGTTTGTTGGCAAACGAACACCAGTGAGTGGGGGTTCCGCAGAGGCCTATTAAAATTCAGATATCTAGATGATCGACATGGGACAATCGAACCTGGTTAGAGCTTTTGTGGGCCTGTATTTTTCATTTTCTAAAATACAAGTCTTATTAAAGCGCCTTACATTATACTGCCCTTTGAGGAAAAAATCTGCAGGAATCTTTGTTTTGAAGTTCGTTGATCCACAAACCCGGAAAAGCGATAACAGATATAAAGCAAGCCACGGCCTACGTTACTTAAGCTTTCAGTGTCTACATTCAGAGACGCGTTCAAGGAAAAGTATTTTCTGTTGAAACAAAAACGAACAAAAAATAAACGTGTAAGACACGGGACGTCGTCACAGGCACAGATATAGTTCCTCGCTCATCAGTTTCTCTGAGTCTCTGGGTTTTTTTTCTTTCTTAGACGGTGGAGAAAAGTTCACCGGAGAAAAGACCACCGGAGAGAAGCTCGCAAGAAAAAATATCACTGCGAAACTTACAGACGTTTCGGTGTATGTGGTAGAAAAAGCTAACTATAGGAATTTGTGAACCGATCGTCAGCTCATAACGTTCACTTGTCTGAAGTATGTCTGGATACCATATGCTCATGTGGTTATTCTGCACCATCACTATAGGATACTTTTCTTTTAAGTGTACCTCATGATCGCCCTGGATGGTACGACGAAATTAAAATAAAACTGTTCTACTGAAAATTAATTAAAATATAGTTTGGGTAAAATAAAACCAGTATAATTGGCTGCAGCATGAGTAGTTCCTGGATTTTTATACCATATTGAATTAACTTTGATGTTGTACCTGACATTGAATACTTCAGAATCACATATTGCAACAGTAGAGGTACATGAGAGCGGAGCCTGTAGATTTTGTTGCATTATAGTTAGAGACAGGTTAAGAGGTCGGGGGAAAACTCCTCCCACCTCTTTCCCCTCTAGCGGAGTGAACGCCGGAAAAGGGGCGATCTCCTCTCCAGAATTCGTTCTGCTGAAGTAGAGAGAGGTGGGAGGGGTTTCTTCTGAGCTCCTAACCTCTCATCGTCTATAGTTACTTAAGTTTATAACGACCACATTGCAAAAAAAAAAAAAAAAAGTCATTTGAAGTTGAATTTTGCTTCTGGTCCATCAAAACCCGGTGAGCTTTGGGTCTCTTTTCGCCGGTGAGCTTTTCTCCTGTTAGCTTTTCCCAGGGATTCGTTTTATTTTTCCAGCTTATCTTTCGTCCAATCATTAACTGCGATGGAAGATGTGCTTGTGTGCTTCCTCGTATTAAGTGTTTATTTCCTCTTTGTTTAATGATTTCCCCCAATGTGCTCCTTATATCCCGCCGGCATATTTGGAGCTGCTTTTTTAGAGAATCAGCCGGTATTGGCGAGATTCCGGAGCGAATGTGGTGTACGGTATACGGACCACTCAATCTAGCCGAAAACGCCGGGAGAGAAAGACGTTTAAATACCCCAGGACCCGGCCCCCCGCTCCGCTCTGCGACGCCGAAAAAAGTACTAAATCCCAGACTGCCTCACGCACCGACGCGCTCCCATCGTCTGGTCGCCGCTCCGTCGGCTACGTTAGGCTTAGCCGATCCGTGCCTGCGGTCTGCTTCGTTTGCCCGTTGTCGCGGCTGGCTTTCGCTACGAGCGGCGCACCAAAAGAGGTCTAGATGCGCACACGCAATCTCATCAGTCAACGAACGCGTGCCAAAAAGAGTTCCTTTGCGACTTTTTCAGCGCGGTGCCATTCTCAGCGTTTATGCATGCTGCACCCGATGTGGTCGTTTCCACAGCCGTGCTATGACGACTCGCGCTATACAACCCTCCAGGCACGGTGTCTAGAGCGTCAAGCATAAGCCGAATTTCTAACTGGCCAACCAAGGTTTGGGTTCCGAATCTCACCTGTTCGACACCTATTAAGTCAGCGCCGCCATGTAACTATGGGTCAAACAGCCGCCTTGCCACGGCAATGCTACGGCAACGCTGTTCTTTGCCCCATATTTACTTGTCGGCGCCCATTAAAGGGGTACTCCGGAAATTTCATCATGGTCCCCGATTTGCTTGAAATGTTGCTAAAACTCGCCAAACAACATCGCTAAAATAGTATCCCAAATATTAGGTTAAAATAATTTTTTTTTTTTTCACGAAGGTATTGAATTGACAATTCTGGTCCTCACCGTGTTTTTCAAACTAAAAGTCTCTACTGGCAACAACGGAAAAGTGACGTCAGTGGAAGGCATGGCTTCACTCTTTTGACTGTAGAATTTGTTCCCAACTGATTGGAAGGAGTTTCATGGTGTTAAATGAATGCTTTGGAAGCTCGCTCCAGTACCCCTGCACCTGCACGGAACAAATGAGTGGCATATTCTATTTTGTAGACTGCTTGCTCGACTGGCAAGCCTGCCCGCCACTGACGTCACGGCACTGAAAAGTGCGGGTATATTTGAATGTTGGTTTTTGCATCATTTTCATTTGCCGATTTCGCAATAACTATTATGAATTTCGCGATACTAAATAGCATACCGGAAAGGGTAAAGGCCGGGGAGTCAGAAAATATAGTTAGTTGAGGTAGCTCAAAAAATCGCCGGAGTACCCCTTTAACTGAGTTTTGCATTGGCTGGGAGACTGAAAGCACATTTCGTGGCAGCGCCAACTAGTTAAACTTCGCTCCGTGTATGAAGAATTCGGACGCCATCTTGTGCCCATTATAGCCTCTTTTCTGGGAGATCGAAGTGTCACGTGGCATCGTAAAGTCACGCGAAGCGTTATATTCATCAGAAAGATTTTCCCTTATAAATTTAGCAAGGAAGTTGTAACGTCACACATAATGTGACGTGTGACGACTGTAACGTCGCCGTAACAAATGACATCACAGTCTCACGTGACGTCACAGTATTATGATACACGTTCTCACGTGACGTCATAATTTCCGCGCCAAGTCAAGCGGAAAGCGTTTTTCCACTAAAGTTAGCGTGAAAATGGCGACGGTACGTTATACTGTATTCTGTGCAGCTTTTTTTTTTTTTTTCTCTGTATCGAAGTGTTAAAGCGCAAAACGGCGAGGAACGAAATACGAAGGAGACAGGAAAGAGCGCAAACTGAATGCTGACGTTTAGTACTCTCCGAGGAGAAGGAGAAGAAAGAAATTCCCGATGTTATCGAAACACAGAAGAGAAAGAGAAGGACAATTTCTAAAAAGACATGCCTTGTACGTAGAGAAAATTACAACAATAACATAAAAGGGAAAATTACAAAGGGTACTTAGTTTTAAGCTAACGCCTTACCAAATTTAAACGAAGAAATGAAAAGAAAATAATATTTTTAAAAAGAAAAAAAAAAGGCACGAAAGTACGCAAAACAGAGATGCAGTTAAAAAGGAACAAAATATTTTTTTTTCGCTGTTTTCTAATATATGTATTGTCAGTTCCATTAAGCTCCGGTCAATCCTCCAATTCATCGCACGGACGACAGTCTGCAGAGATGTTCGAAGCATGCCTATGTAGGGCATGCAACGCGCCTGAGACGTGTGAGCAGTGGGTCTGCCACTCTGGTTTTTGCCCAGATATGACAAATTATATATAAATACATGTATATATATCAATTACTGCCAGTTTAGACGCGCATTCTTGTTCGGAGATAATTGGGCGGCACAATAACCCGAGTTTTGTGACGTAATGGTTTCTCTCTAAGACGCCTTGGCCCGCCCGTAAGAAAATACCCCCAGCTCAGGCGGGCGGCGTTCCCGCAAAAGAGTGGGGAACAAGGACAGGAAAGCCATTCTCGTTTAAAACCGAAAACCTCGTTGTTGCAAGAAGAGAAAAAAAATGCGCCGGCGGGAAAAAAAAAAAAATTAACTGGAACGCACATGGGAAGCCCGAAAACCCAGACGGGAGTAAAGGGAAGACGGGAGGTAGTGCGGAGGCAGGGACACTGGGTGATTAGTTGGAGGCGAAATGAGCGCGATGGAGTTAGGGTAAGAGAAAGGCTTAAGGGGGGGGGGGGAGGGAGAGGGGAGGGGGGTGAAATGGCGGACGTAAAAAATAGGGAAAAGGGGAAAAAATTAAAGGAAAGAGAAAACAAATTCTCAACCCTTTTTTCATCCCGGCCCTAGTTTTCATCTTTGTTTCTTTTATATATACAGTTAACCGCACACGCGCGCGGGAAAGCGTACATATACGTAAGAAAACCCCGTAAAATGTATAAGAACGAAAGACCAGCGCGCGCTCTTTCTTTTTACAACGAAATTAGAAGAAAAGCGCGAGTTAAGAGGACCAAAATTAAAAATAAAGAATATAAGGGCGCGTGAAGTCGCAAAAAAAAATTAAAACACCATTACAGAGACGATAACAACAAAGACTTCAAATAAAAAATGTAAAATGAAGAAAAACCAAAAGCGAGCCGTAGGTCTCGCCGGCTTGATGAGACTATACGCCATTTTATACATTCGAGAAGCAGACGAGAGAGCGCTCGCGTGGCTGGCACACTCTACTTGGTTGTTATAGCCACGTTATTATTGATTTTCTGTTACTTTTGTTTTAATTTTTACGTCTTGTTTTTTTTACTCGTTTTCTTTTTATGTGTATCACTAATTCGCGCGGGGGAATTTGTTACTTTTATTTGTTTTATTCGTTTAAATATAAAGATTTTATTTATTTTATATTTTTAGATGACGCTCGCTTGTGTTGTCTGGGGCCGGGGTAACCCTTTGGGTACCACATTACTAGGAAGTCTTAGGCCATTTCTTTTTTTTTTTTCTTTTTGGCGTGGTGGGATGTAGAATGAGGTGGTCGTGTGGAAGAGGGGGGAGGGGGAGGGGGGCGCCGTGGCTGGGGTGGGGTGAGTCTGGGTAGGGTGGCGGCCCCACCCATACTCGAGGAGACGTTGTACTCCTTTTTTTATGTGTACGTACGCCCGAAAACAAACATTTAAAAAAATGGAGAAAAATAAAACGAAGCTCTAAATGAGTCCCCCGCCCCCCTTCTTCTGCCCCCCCCCCCCCCCCCTACTCCCCTCACCACCGTCTCGTGCCAACTATTGATCCTGCCTTTAAAAACAAAATGGCGCCGCGGGAAGAGTCCCCGGGATGGAAGAGCACACGTCTTCTTTCACTCACACCGGCGGCGGACGCGAAAAATTAAATCCATCTCTCCAATTGAGGGGTTCCAGGTCGGAACTTGGCGGCCGGTGTGGAGGAAGATGCGAGAAGTCGCATAAACCGGCGCAAGATCTTCGCTGCTGCTAGATACGTGTCGTAGAACCCCGTCTTCCTCCTCTCTTTTTATCTTTTAGTCTCGAAGGGGAGATCCAACGTCGTCTCTCCAGTAGGAACCACAGACCAAATTTACTTTTTAGAGAGGAGACTACTGACCAACTTTTATCTTTCCAATGTGCGTCAACTTGTGTTAGGATGGCCGAGACCGCTGGCATAATCGAAACCCTACAACGGAACGAGATTCTATCTCCGGAGCTCAAGCAAGCTTAGCCTCTACGGTGGAGACCAAAATTGGTCTCTAGAACGAAGTTGAGACCGGTGCTTTCTTGAAGCAAGTTTCGCAGACGTTGCGCCTCGAGATAATGCCTTGCAGCCTCGGCCATTACGCTGAGCGTTTTTCAGTTCATCTCACGCAAAAACAACGCCAACTGGCTGTGGCAGTTATTACAAAAAAACTCCGAGTTACTTTTTTCTATCTAAAGCAGAGTCCACTGGCCATATTTTATCTCTATAGCGCGGATCCCAAATTTAGCTTCTACAGCCGAGACCTGTAGACCTAGTTTTGTCTAGGCACAAAAAAAAAAAAGAGAAGCCTCTACTTCTGTTTACATCAGTCAAGATCTGTGGTATTTCTTTCTAAGTCACCACTTCCAACGAATGGGTTTCGTCGTGTTAACATTGTTCTGAACGTTTAACCTTCATTTGTGTCCGCGGAAGTCGAGTTCATGTTTTGCATCAAATAATTACGACCTAGTGTCTAACTTTGGTATGTTCTGATTTTTCACGATTTCCCCCTTGTTCACGACTGGGGGGTCATTATTAAGGAAATAGAAAATGCAGAAAAAAAAAGGAGCAAATTTCGTACTTTTCTGCTTCAAACTGGTTTACTAATTCCTTACCTATAAGCGCAATATGCATTAAAAACGTAGCGCCTGCTGGGAGGGAGAGAGATGCAGACACTAGATGGCGAGAATAATAAAAAAAGAGACTGCAGAGGGGAGAGCGTCGTAACCCTTTGCTTCCTGCACTTCTTTTTCTTTTTTGTTTCTTTTTTGCACGTGTTTTTTGTTAATTTTTAGTTTATGTCGGTCCCTGTTTGCTTCGCGATATTGAGTTCCTTTCTAACCTTGGATGGAGTTTCTTCCTTATCCCGGCTTTTGTCTTCCTTATTTAACTGGTTTTGGTTGTCGCTGCTTTTTGTGCATGCGACTGTACTACATTGCTCGAAATTTGTGCGTGCGTATGGTCTCGCATTTGCGCCGCTACGGCCACGCGGTGTTCGCCTTTTAAAGTGGCGCGTGCTCGAGCTAAAAAAAGAAGGAGGGAGAGAAGGGGTGTAGCACGTGCAGAAGTCGAGCTTTATATAATCACGTACCAGTTTTCTTTCTTTTTTTAGGCGTTGTTTTTGTGGTGGGGCTTTCTTTTTAGGTGTGTCTTTGTTTTGTGGGGTCTTTGTGTTTCGCTACTTTTCTGTTAAGTTATTAAAAAAGAAATTAAAAGAGTGACAAAAATAGGGAGTATGCGGAGACGCAGGAATCGGGATAGAGTGCGGTGGATGCAGGTCCCCACCCTTCTTGATGGAAGGAAGGGAAGAGACAGTCCCTAGCCAACGCTCCCCGTAAGGAAAAAAAAAAGAGTTCGACCGAAAGAGAGCATGCACGTCTCAAATTTGGGGACTATTACTCCCCGAAACCAAGAAAAATGAAGAAAAAAATAATTACGCGTGAAAAATAAATTAGTAGATAAAGAGCAGACAGAATAAAGTAACGACACATATTGCAGTCACGTCAGGCAAGCGACAGCCAGTAAAACAAGGAAGAAAATATTGAAATACCGAGAAAAAAAAGCATACACAGTAAAAAAAAGAAAAAAAAAATCTCGCTAGAAAAAAATAAAAGAAGGGTAGCTTTAGCTTGTAAGAATAAAACAAAGCCTCGGATAAACGAAAGTAGATTGTTAGAGCGCAGGAAAAGTAATTACTTAACATATATGAAACTCGAACGATTCATCTCCTCCCGAATCTGGGAGCAAAGGGTTATTTCCCGATTTTTGCGCTTTCAGCGTTTGCACCCTTTTATCGTGCGGCCACCGGATCAAGGATTAAACGGAAACGGCCATCTTGTTCCGAAGTCACGTGACATCGGTGACGTCATGGCGTGTTCGAAATGAAGCCGTGAATTCGGGGAAGTTTACACGGGATCGTCATTATCGAAACTTGTGATTGTTCAAATTAATATTTTGTGACCAATGGTGCTGACTTTACCGAAAGGCCCCCGAAGTGATATAGTTTACTGTGATTCGGCGCCGAAGGCAGTTGAATGTTCTGGCAAGTGGAGTTTATGTTAATTTTAGCCAGTGACTCCTAGCATACTTCTCTAATATACAGGGTGTTTTTTTTTAGGCTTTACATGTTTGTTTAAAAAAATTGTGAAAGCTACACTGATGCGGTTTGTGCAGGTGAGTTATACTCCAACGCGGACATAGAATAAAGGCCGGTTCAGACACTTGCGTTTGAGTGCGTTTGACTGCGTTGCGGCGAGAACCGAAAGCGAGTCACCGGCACATCTGTGCTTCGTATGAAGCGTGGAATCCAATTCAAGGATTCTTCTTGGCACGCGATATAAGCAGCAGGGATGTCCTGGTGTCTCGCTGCCGCAACGCAGTCAAACGCAGTCAAACGCAACTTGTGTGAACCGGGCTTTAGAGGCTAAACGTAATGATCAGTTATCTGATTAAGTAAAGTTTGTTCATTAACTTTTTAATTAATGAAAATAGACATATGGTTCCAATCAGAAACTTGCTGAGCGTTACAGAAAACCACTAAATCAGTCATCTTCAGAAAGACTTTCAGCGCGTGAGAAGCGTTGTAGTGCACTAAAGTTACTACTCGTGGAGCAGGTACAAGGCTAGCGGTTGCGGTAAGGCGCCTGCGCCATTTTTCCGTCTCTTATCTAGCCCCTAGCATTGTAGCTCCTCCACGAGTGACAACTTTAGCGCACTGCTGCGCTTCTCACGCGCTCAAAGTCTTTCTAAAAATTACTGATTTAGGGGTTTTGGACGACGCTCAGGAAATTTGAAATTGGAACCATAAGACTATTTTCACTAATTAAATGGTTAAATAACAAATTTTACTTAATTAGCCGAGTGATAGTTAGGATTAAACCTATATACTATGTCCCCCTGGCTGTATAACTCACCTGAGAAAAACCGCGTAAGTCTAGCTTTCACAGCTTTTTTAAACAAATCTGTAAAGCATAAAATAAAACACCCTGTATATTAGGTATATTTTGAATATCTTATACCATGGATTTATTTGTTTAGTTATTTGCTCTGTTTAATGTGCCCACAAACAGCTCGAGGCCTTATTAGTGCTCACACATTACAAACATTAAAAGGGCAGATACAGACAAACAAACAAGCAAGACGTAATTTCGAAAAGATAAAAGGAAATAATTAATACTACGGACAACAACTGAGCACAGATGTTTGTCAAGCGGCCAAAAATGCTCTTCTAAAATTTAAAAGGGGTGAAAACAATTCTAAATCACTCCTATCGCGATTATAAAGGAGCTGAAGGTGCGTCATCGGGGACTGGACAGTGGACACTGACTTTCTGCGGGTAGAAAAGAAATGAAAATCTGATACTCTTTTAATGAACACTGAAAGAAATCGCACTTAAAAGCAAAGGTGCATCAATTCTAGCGTTCACCATCTCATACAAAAAGGTAGATGAAATAGCTAACCTAACATAAAAAAATATAATTGATCTTCAATTTTAGGCGGCAACAGGTGTATGAATAGACGCGAATCACATATAGTATCAATCACGATGAAGAGTTGAGAAGCAGCAAAACTCCGAGTGAATTTTCCACCAGGCTCTTTAAAGATCCATTTGAAAACAAACTGACCTAGAATGCCTTCGGGCTTTAATAAAAAAATTAATGAAATGAAAAAAAAAACAATTGAAAAACGGTCGCTCGAGGTCAGCACCACCGCCGTTTTTTAAACTTTTATTGTGAAATGACGAGGATCGAGGTAACAAACATTAAAAGAATAATACACTGAAAGTATATACTCCTCTTGTACTTTTATGAAACACTTTGGAGAGTATACTTAAGGTATATTTTCAGTTTCCTTATACTACATTAATTGATGCTTTAAGTGTGCACTTTTTAATCAGAAACAATGTGCAGAGTAGAGCTGCAACATATTCTTGAGTAAAAGGATTTTTTTCCCTCTTCGTTGAGTGCGCTTCTTAAGATTTAGAAAGATGTGATTTGTATACGCATGAGTGGGTCTGCTATTGTTGTTTGTACCAGCGTATGTTTGTTTGAAGTGCTCTTTCCTTTCCTCACGCCTAGAAGAGTCGTACTTAGGAAAAAAAGTATGTGAAAATAACTAAATGAATAAAAGTGTTCTTAAGATATTCAAAGAATAGGTTTATTTTATAAGCGCAGGTTTGTTCACATACAAGTATAAAAGTATAATGCTTTCAGTGTTTTGCCTTTTGGGTACAAGCTAGCACGGAGAATTTTCTCGCTTTTAGGTAGATACATTTCATGCAAATTGATGTACGGAATCATGATATATGTGATATACGCAAAAGATCTCTGGGTATTTTCATCAGCTAGGTATCACGAATTTCTCATTAGATTAAGTGGACTACTTGTAGCTGTTCTCGTGTACTTGTCTGCGAGCAGTGTCGCAAGCTTGCTTAATAAAGCCGCGGTCACACGACTCAAACATTATACAAAAAAAAAAAACAGTCCGCATACAGATTTAACCGAGTCACCGCGAGATCCGTGCATCGAATGCCCCATGGCAACGAGTTCAAGGAGAAAACTTGACACGCTGCATTCGAACCGCGGATATTGCGGTGACTAGTGATAACAGTTTATATTTTGCATGATGTTCGAGCTGTGTGACCCAGGCAATGCGGCATTCGAAGTGCGGTTCTCTTGGTGCCTCGTATTCTAATCTGTTTGCTGTCTTTTGTATGATGTAAAAGCAGTGTGTTCCCGGCTTTATTGTGGCAGGATCCTCTAACCGGGGTCACACTCCTTACATCAAACAAAAGTCAGTCTGCAAACACGAAGTCGCCGAAATATCCGAATTTTAAAAGCCGCGTGCCAAGTTTGTCCTTGAACACATTGCCATGCGGCATTTGAAGCACGGGTCTTGCATGATGTATAAGCTGTGCGACCCCGGCTTAAGGCTGCCAACGAACATTTTAGACACGGTCACCGGCTCTCTGAAAGCAAGCAGCTCAAAAGCGGGATTAGATATTCCACTCTTTTTTGCTCAAAATATACCCGTTTAAGGAGCGCTCGTAATCCAGTACCTGTTGTGCCAATTATCCTAGTTCGCCGTGGCTAGTTCGCGTATATTTTGAGCGTGTATTGAACCCGAGGGCCGCGTCATCTTTCGACGTGAGCTCAGCTCGTATCGATTGCGAGTGCTGCCTCACACAGCACAGAACGCACAAGCAGACGCCGTGTTCCTTCCTAAAAAACTGCTTCGTCATGCGATTTGGTAGTTGTCACTTCATAATATACGATACACAGTATTAACGAACTTTATTCGCCGCCGAAGACTCGCGTAAATCCAGTGGAGAGGTGCATCGAGAGGGGGAGCCAATTCGTGGCTAGTACAGCTATGGCATGCATGTGGCTATATTTAAAAGTGTTTGCAACTGCGCTGTCGGGGTCACGTGGTGTTTGAGCCGATTTCAATACAAACGGCAGAGGGGAAAGGAAAGCGCCAAACGTCTGCAATCGTCTCAGACCTTTGATCTGCCACTCGACCCCTTCTATCCTCTTCACGTGGCGAATTCGTCGCGCGCATGGGCAACCAATCTGCGCCGAAGTCCGCCAATAAAGTACAAATGCTGGCCATGGTTTCGTTTGCTTACTTTCTTAAATCTAGGCTCTCCACTGTGACGTCACAGCCAGCGCTGCACATCCTCCCCAGCGGTAATAGTGCTAATTAGATCTCATCAAAACACTCCGTTATTCACGTTCGGGAACTAGACAAGATGTGGTGTTCAAAGAATAAAAACAGCATCAAATGTATGTTTTTAAATGACTCGGCGAGTTGACCAGCAGGCACACGCTTGATTGACTTGTTCCACCGTTGAATATGCCCTTCACCGCACCATCGCGATAGCCTAGTTTTTCTTCACGGTGAGTAATAACCGACGATCGAACAAACAAAGTAACCGCGTAGGACTTATATGCTTTCTTCACCATCCTCCTTTTGAACCCGGATACTCGGTTTTTGGGTGGCCAGGATATGTGTTTGCGGGAATGCCCAACGCGCGTTCGACGAATGGCATTCCCTCATTTTCGTATCGACAATCCCAATGAATAAAATAACTCCTTCTATAAAAGGAACTGCCGAAATGCCTGGATGCCTACGGCGAAATGGCTAAACCCTTTTTGTTTAGGAAGTGACTTGCATCACATATCTATTGTTTTTATTCTTAAAAATGAGCCTCCATCGATGAATAGGGTGTCCACATTGAATCCAGGCGCTCTACAAAAAGCCGGAAAAATCGGCGCCCGCCCACAGAAAGCACAAACGTTCACCGAATGTGCATTTAGGTGGTGCATTTTACCTGGTGAAATTTAAAGACATAGCTCCCTTCGTGTGAAAAGTGAGACCACCAAACTCGCCGGGATCAACGGCGGACATGATTGCAGACGACCGGATTAGGGATGGTTGCAACGCGTGGCGCCATCTGTCGATAGCCGCAAAGTGAGCAGATGACGCACTCTGTAGTCAGCTCGCAATTGCACAAGAATTCTACTCGCAACCTACAGCGCCCCCTTGTGTGGGGCAGAAAAAAGAAAAGTAGCATAGTGGCGCACACCCGAGTGGTACGCGTGGCACAAAGGCATTAACCGCAACATTGAGGTTCCCAGACACGTGAAAGTGACTCTGCCTGAACAAAGTTGACGATAGCCCTCTCGTACACCACCTCCGTGTTCTCGTGAACGCCCACTCACTTAAGAGCTCTTCACAGTCTCTGCACTTTGCTGCTACGTTTGCGTTCTTTCCTCACTTCATTCCCTGCCTCGCGTCAACCGCTCGTCTCTATAGTATATATACATATTTTTTGTCGTCGAAATCTATCCTTTTTTATTTTATTTTCCCTTCTAGTTCAACTCCTATTTTCGCCCGTTTTCACCCCAAAAGAGAGGAAACCAACCCCGACCGTGTTTCAGTTTCGCTTTTTATTCGGCATTCATTTTCCTGCGGGAATTTGGTTTTTACCTTTCCTATTTTTACATTTGGAACGACAGTCTCCGCTGCCTCGTCTTCCCATGCCCGCATTTTTATACGGTCGCGATTTCCCTCCGAAAACAAAACGGTCGTCGGTTAAAGAACAAAAAAAAACAAAAAAACACTAACACGAAAGCAGCGGGCGTGGGTGGGTGGGTTGTTTTTGTCAATCCTTTGCTTACTATTGTTATTATTAGCCTCGTTTTAGATTATGTTTTTTTATTCGTGGTTGGTTTGTTAGCTCCGGGAGTTTATTTCACAAAACAAAAACAAAAATGAAATCGCGGAAAAGACAGCTAGGTCTGCTTTAGCCTCCGGGCTTCTTTTTATTTACACACCCGAGTAGACCATAAAGTGAGTTTAGCATGGGAAGATAGTGCCTACATTTCCAGTTCGTCCCCGCATTTGTGTTGTTGTTAAGTTTTCTATATTCTATATATATATATATATATTTACATATATTTTGTGCGTAGAAAAAAAAAAGGAGAATCGCGCGAAATCTCGTTTTATTGATATTCATAACACCGTTATAGCACTCCGCCTCGTCGCATTGAATGCGGAAGGGTTTCTATGCCCCGAGTAAAATATTGGACGCATTTTCGGGGCTGAGTTGGTGTTTGGATACGCCTTTTAGGAAGAAGTACCACCTTCCCCTCGAGGCCTGCATTATAAGTCACTCTGCACTCCGGTGTGTTTCTTCTTTCTTATTTTATGTTCCTGTTAGAAGGAAAACTTCATCGGAGACTCCATTGGTATATTTTTACGAGTGTGATTCCGCGTGGTAGTGCGTGGGTAGGTGTATGATTCCTTTTTCTGTTTTTGTTTTGTAAAATTCCATAACTTTCTTTTTTTTTTTTTAATGCGCAGAAGTGTGCGTTGGCTGAATGCAGTGTCGACGTCAAAGTTAGCTTTTTTTGTTTTGCCAAATGTCGCTCACGGGTGGTGCTAATATTTTCTCATAATAAAGTTTAGTCGGACACCTTTATTGTACATTTTGTCTGGAAGCAAAACGAACATTTCCTTTATCCAAAATCTTGTTTAATCACCCTCGGGCCTCAAGAAAAAACGAAACATGTAGAGAAAAGGGTTACGATTCTCAGACTAGTCCGTCTAAAATTTGTTTTCGTGGCGCCACATTCTTATATTTCGTCGGCATGGATCCTGAATAAATCCAAGGGTTCGCTGAAGTCCTTAACCCTGCCCCGAGATAATGTTTCGCGGCGGACTTCTGCCTGCCTCCCAACGTCGCATTGACCGCTATGCACTAATCGCGCACTACTCCACACTTGTGCGGTACAACAGCATTTTGTGAGTGAGGAACACTTTCTGAGACTGCAAATCTAAGTTAGGGTGATGTGTCTCAACCGGGCCGTACCATCCTGTAATGTGCAGTCATTAAAAACTCGACTAGGCAAGCGGGCTAAAGTTACTTGATTATTTTCGCCGCCTTTTAAAACTGTGCATTACCAACACGTTTGGAAAAGCACGTTGTAGAAGGTTCACATTGCGTCTCTATACATCGTTTCAGCATAAATCAAGACGAGGTAATGCAGTCTAAGAAAAAAACTAAAGGAGGAGAAAGGTAGCAAGGGTGCGTTTCCCTCTCTTTTAATGACACGCCCTTAGGCGGACACGAAAAGAAGGGAGAACGAGACGTCCTCCTGCCCCATCTTATTTTGGTGTCGTTTTTCGGACACTTCGCATGCGTTGTTCAATAAGCGCTGATGAGCTGATTCAGCGTCAGTGACAGCGAAGGCGGCCTGCAATTCACTCTCCCAGTCCAAACACGCGGAGCCCCTTGGTTGCACCGACGTCTTTGCCACTAATTTTGTAAAACGTGTAACCTAAGTGATTAGAAACAGCGAAGTTCCGGAGCAGTGCCAGCACTGCTACGTACACTGGGCTAAGATGGCCGACTCCGAAACTTCGCAAACTGCCACAACCCGAGTGCCAACGACGATCGCCTTGGGTTTGTGCTTACGCGTCTTACCGAGGTCGCCTTGCAAGTTCGAAGTGCTGTGGGTTGTGAACGATGACTGGAATCAGCGACTCGCCGACTTTACCATGTGTTTCACGTACCACCATGTGTCGCGTACCAACAAGATGAGATGACGTATGCCGTCTCAGGTTTACATTCTGCTTTATCTTAAAGAGTTTAAGAAGACCGCTTGAGTGATTGCCCGCAATCGATCGACGTGCGGGTCATGTTGGAACGCTGGTCTGAACAGTACCTCCTATCGTGCGGGGCCAATGAAACCGTCGCCTCCAATGTCCTGTTGTCCCCTCCTCGAGAGCGATTGCAATCTCGGGGAACGGTTTAATGGACTTGAAATATGACGAAAAGTATATTTAGTTACAGTTTGATATACTAACATTAAACAAAATCAAACAGAAAGATTGATGTGGCCCTAGGAAAATTTCCTTGCTGCTCCTCTCGCACCCAAAGTAGTGACTTGTTTAGATGGATGCTAAGGAGCTGACTGTTTTTCTTGCGATAGCTGCTTACAGGCACTGGGGGACCACCAGTAGCCCCACGTATTTGCCTGTTCGAAAACTATGCCAACTATTTTCAGTCGAATCGCGGCAGCCTTTCGTGTAAAGAGCAACCAATAGGCCCCTTTCGAAATTCACGTGCCGATTGTTAGAAGGTCGGAATCACTGCAAAATAGCAGAAAAACTTCATCGGGGAACGTGCAAGTCATTCCATAAAATAGCAAACGTCAAAGCGCGGTCAACACTACGAGTCGACGAGCCAATCGAATAGCGTCTAACGTCACGTTTTTCTGTGGGTGTGTTTTTTCCAGTGTGCCGTGACGTTGAGGTTTACGTCCGCCATCGTGCAGGGAGTCGACAGTTGCCAACAGAGGGCAGTATTTAGAAAAGGGGTCCATAGACGTAGCGTCCTCGCTAAGCCTTGTTGTGCTCGATTCGCTCGATACGGCGCCGCCATAATGAGATGTGGACGATGGAGGAACGTTGCTCCCCTGCTTTCAAGGACGAAATTTCCTCCCTTTTTGAAGGAACATAGGTCACGAGATTGTTCTATGGGTGTGGGACAAATCAAGCAGCATCAGAAGCGCAACTCACAAGGCCTTTTCTGTTCATGATTGGTACAGAGATAATAGAACACGTACAGCAACATGACGAACATCATGATGGCGCATTTTTGGAGCTGTCTGGTTTTTCTATCAGCTCGTAGCGTCGGCTGCATCTGGACTTAAGGTGAAACGAAGTATAGCTACGATTATATCGGCTTATTGTTATCCGTATGCCGTGCTTTATCTCTTAAGCATGTAAAAATAAACTGCAGATATCTGGGCTCAAGAAACGCGGTAATAAAACAAAAACACAAGTACGAATACTTGAAAGGATAAAACATCGAGGGCGGGGACGCAAACAGGACTTCTTTCCGTCTCCGTCCTTGGTGTTTTATCCTTTCAAGTAGTCGTATCTATTCACCAACACGCTCGTTTTTAATAATTAAAGCACAATTCTTTTTTTTTGCGTTGTCTATTTGTTTTTAAATTATGAATAAATTCAAAGTTTGTCATTTCTATCATTGAATACCCACCCCATTAATTGAACGTGGCACACCGAATATGTTCATAGAATAAATGCTATTTACAAGCTGACGAGAATCTTTCAACGGGAATGTTTTCACTGGTTGACACTTTCGCGCGCTTGCAGCTCATGCGCTCTTCACCCCAAGCTGAGCATTCTGCCTTTCGTCTATCTGCCGGGCTCCCTTAAAGATTGCTACCTCTGCGAGTTCCAAAGGTAGTGTGACATGCTGGCACGCGTATAAAGAGGTCACGTGACAGATATCTCTAAAGAAGGAACTGACGTATATAAAAAGCAACCCACCAAACATTATGCCAGCGAAAAATAAAAATAAAAAGTTACGAGAGGGGTGGACCACAATTGAGAATTTGATGAATTGGTGTCTTGGGAGGAGCGATGCCCCTTCTCCTGTTTCTATTGTCAATATTTTTTTGTCATTTCGTTTTTTTATGTCCTGCTTTTGAATTGGAAACCGGCTCAGTGCTGTAATGCTCGTTGTTTTTGTTGTTCAAGAACCATTGCGGAGTGACGGGGGAATTGAGCCTTTTTCTTTTGTCTGATATTACATCCCAGTCAAGTCACTGCTGTACTTTACAGTTTTTTTTTAACTCTTTCTCGTGCATGAGTATAGATGGGTTATGATGTCTTCCTGAGTTGTCGCAGACCTTTCTTTTTTCAGAACTGCGAGGCCTGAAACCGGCTATAGAGTGATTTTAGTACTTGGAGTGAAGATTGCACAGAATCGATTATTGTATCTTATGAAGTTATGACCTACATATTAGGTTGAACTTGAAATGAACGACCTAGATGCCTCAGGATGGGCCACAGACGTTTCGCTGTACATTTAAGCCCTTCAGTGATCTAAAGAAGCTTAGTTTCTTAGCGGAACGTCGCCAGCCACTCTGAGGTTTCCTGAAGGTTCATTCCAAGTGTATGCATTCCGGGTTGTGATGAGCTCCAGACCAACCCAGTGTCATGATGTGCATTGTTTGCAGTATGTTTTGAGTTTACTTGTGTGACGCCAGAAACGTTGTCGAATCTTATTGAATCGCCAAAACGTACCATGTTTTTTTTTTTTTTTTTTTGTAATTGTGGGTAGAACGTCTCCTCTAACGTCTCCGCACTGAGCAGAAACATGGCAGCAGTCAAAACTAATAATCGAAACAGGGGCACCATGCCCGACTCGTTCTCCGCACTGGTCTGTGCTTACTACAGCAAAGGCAATAACTTGTAATAAAAGCACATTTTTTGGGGTTAGAAAAAAAAAGTGTGTCGCTTCAAAAAGTGCTTACGCCATTTCAGGCCTTGTCCGACGGCTAAATGTTTATCACTTGTGGTTACGCCATTTCAGGCCTTGTCCGACGGCTAAATGTTTATCACATGTGGACCTCAAAATGTGGTCCTTAAATTCTCAATTAAAAACAAAAAAATGTTCGTTGTCGCCACAGCTGAACTCGAGCACTATACACCAACACAGTGTTCACAGACAGTCCCGTGTTTTCTCACACCAGGTGTGGGCGTCGCGCGTGCGCAGGAACCAGAATTGCGTGAGGCGCAGCTTCTGCGCATGCGCAGTGTCGACGGCAGCGCCACCGCAGAGGCGTGACGTCATAGGCTTCAGTTGGTCTATACTCCGTTTCACATCCCAGTCCGACCACAGACAACCCTACGATCGGACGGAGCCAATCAAACAACCTCAAAAAGTGCATAATCATGGCGCTCCTCGCCATTTTGCATTTATCAGCGGGTAAAAAAAACAAGAATGCAAAGTAAATGTACACTTATGACGTGGCTTTCTTTTTGTCCGTGATTGGTTTAACCGGTAACGGAAAATGCTCGAAAATAACGAGGGCCGTGGCGGTGCACTTTTAGCGATGTTTGATCATCTCGGTTAGATCGAAGTTTCGACTGCAGTCGGACCTAACGTGAAACGGAGTGGCGCGAATTTTCGCTGCATTTTTCGATGGGAAGTATTTATGCTAGCCGTCGTAACTATGCGCGTCTCATCGAGCTCGTGCTTGCAGCGAGTTTTCACCGCGTTCGTTTTTTCTCAGCCAATAATAGGACAGGCGCTGCGATTATTTCATTTACAGCTCGGGATTCTTATCATGGCATATAACACCTCAGACTGTGGTGGAAGAAATTGGAAACTTTTTAGTAGAAGGAACAGACACAGAAGGGGACGTCTCAAATGATTAGCTATCACCAGCTCGCCAGCACACTCACTGTCTTTTCGGGAGTCTTACCAAAATATAGACACCGTGGACGGTACAACCGCGAGCGAGTAATTTTAGAAATCTCTCTCGTTGAGCGATTGTCCATGTAGTCAAACTACGTTCCACTGCCATTGGCTCGTGCCCCTACCTTTCACAACTTGCTGTAAAACTCGCGAAATCGGGTATGAACCATTTCAGTCGTTGAAGAGAGAAGCTGAAGAGGTCCTTGCATTCGAACAGTAAACGTTCTAATGTAGACGCCTTAAAAATGATGTATCTTAAGTTTTCTTTCGATCTTATTAGTGGGAGCGTTGTAATTGACAATTAAAATTTCGACGTAGACCCGCCCCCTGCGGCGCGGCCCCGACGGTAGCAAAGCGCGGGAGGTGTGAGAAAAACTAGCAAACGTGACGTCATCAGCGGGGTCAAATGACCCTTGCTCGCCACTATGATGGCTCGGGGATGTCGTCAATGACGTCAGGACGCTCTGAACAAATGACTGGTGACGGAGAGGATCGCCGCATGGCCGGCGATTCACGGGACAAAAACCTAGAAACATCCGCCCATAACTAAGATTTATTGAAAAGTTTTTCAGCTTCCCTTTAGGAAGAGCAATAATTCCGCATGCGATGTAGTTTATCCAGCTTGCACTTCGGCAAGTGCAGGAAGCAACGGACTAAATGCATCAACATATTGCGCGGCAGCCACCAAACTCATTTAATGGAACTGTCCGTAAACATTCTAGACATTGTTTGAGTTACAGATGCTCAAGCCGCAGAATCATTGTACAGGATCTGCTCGAGCATTTCAGAACACCCGACTCGCTTCACTCCGAGGGAATCATTTGTATATTCGAACGCCATGCAGTACAATGCCAACACAGAAGGTTACTCCTTCTCATAGTCACTAGACGGGAGTATGGATAGTCGGGCGTGTTGGGTGTTACCGAACACCCTAACAAACCACATCTACTGGGCTGAAACTCCTAAATATGCTCCTTTTTAAAAACAATGGTAAGCGTACCAACACATGAAATGCAAACCCTTCTGTTGCTCTTGGAACAACATTGCGGTTCTGGAACGAGCAGAGCTATTGCGACGTTGGCTGTTTTTTATCTCTTTTTTTTTATTAAATTTTAGTTGTGATGCGTTTTTCGCACAATACAAGTTTTGGCAACTTTTATTGTGACTATTTCTCAGATACACGAGGGTTGAATGTTGTATGAATTTACGTGACTTAATCCAATCATAAGGGGCTAACAGGTCTGACGTATGTGTTCTTCCAAAACCTTTCGGGACAGTCGTCACGTGTTTAGGTTATTGTGCTTTTGTTGGTATGATTTTCATTATCTGAATCATTGCTGTTCTATCCAAAGTGATATCACCGCTACCACAAACGAATTGCCACATGTATCCACACTTTTTATACATTAATTATCATACCCATACGAATGAAAAAAGAAAACCAATTAAGTAGTCTTATCGAAAAAAGGTACATTTGGGCTTGTTGGTTTATGAGCCTCTTGGTTTAGAACAGCACGACAAGACAAGACGCCGCACTGTATAATCTAACTAATAAGATGCTGAGACAATACATTATTTTGAATCTATTCTTTCGCACTCTGTTTATTTGGCTGTTGCCCGTGTGTATATATACTGGGAGCGTTGGAAATAAACTTTCACTTGATGGTCAGTGCTGTCGTCTGTCTCGTGTTTACTTCGTCCTTCTGGTGTCACGCTGTTTCAAACCAAGATGCTCTCATCAGTAAACATGACACTTTTAAGTGGTTGAAATATACATTTTATATATTTCCCACGTATTATGCCCATAAACATAAATCACACAAAGCTAGTGGGGTTTGCTGCCGCACATCACTTTAATTGAAATATCGCTAGCTGAAACTTGGTTAGATACAAGTGGATGAAAACAATGTCATTTGTGCGTCACCTGACAGGCAAAGTATGGTGGACAACCTTGGCCAAGCACTCAAATGACCCGCGCATTCTTCGGAAGAAATATGTATATAATACATCGTATGGTCTGAAGAAGGGTGGTGAGCTGGGTTAGTTGGTATGATGTTGAATATAACAGCACACAAAAGAAGAGCACAAAGGTACGAAACACACAAAACAAACAAGCGCTGCGCGCGCGCATGTGTGTGTGTGTGCGTGTGCGTGTGTCTATGTGTGTGTGTTTTCTCCTTTGTCCTCGCCTTTTGTGTGCTGTTATGTTCAACATGTCATCATACCAACTAACCAAGCAGCGCTTGTGTATCTTGTGTGTTCCTTTCCTTTGTCCTCGGCTTTTGTGCGCTGCTATGTTCATAATATGGTCTTTTCATGTAGTATTACGGAATAAGGATGGTATAGAACTTTTCTACTTAGGCGCCGCCATCTTGAATTGCGGAACTTCCGGTATGCGGGAAACATTGTTTTGCTCTTGCCACACCACTGGGAGAAACTCACGTTTTAATCATGACTGCCTATCATTGATAATGTGGAAGCTTGGGCAAGTTGGTGATTCATGCTTGGATGGAACAGCGCGGATGAACAGTCACACTCACATGCACACAGGAAGCAAACAGACTCGCAGGGCTGACTTTCAACTCAGTTCTATATTTCTTCTTCCTCAAATCTTCAACTTCTTCACCTTTGCCGTTAATGAGAACAATTTAAATTTTTACACAGCAGAGACCAAATAGCCAAATACACATTAAAATAACTAATAATTAAATAAATATTAAAAACTAAGTTAAAAAATAAAAATTAAATTTAAAAATTTAAAGCGAAAACTTTCTCATCCCTATTGGTGCTTTGATTATATCTCTAGATAATCCAATTCTTTCTTTGACAAAGCTACGGATGATACACTAACACATTGTTTGTCCAGACTGGCTATTTTTTCAGCTTCGATGATCTCTTGTGTCAGCTTATTCCCACTTCTGGCTATGACAGTGCAATTACTCAGGTCCGCTGAACACCCGCAATCCCGGCAATGGATACCTAGATTCCCTGATATCACTCTGGTTATGTTATAATGATTCTCTCGTAACCGGTCATTGAGACACCTCCCGGTCTGCCCAATATACTGTTTTCCGCATGAGAGGGGAATGGCATAAACCACCCCTTCAGAGCATGGAACAAACCGGGAGTGGTGCTTTTTGGTACAACCTAAGGTCCTATCGGAGGAAGAATTGACTTTTTTACATAAACTAAAGAGCTTGCATGGAGCAGAAAATACTACGTTAACGTTTACGCGGTTGCCTATCTTTTTAAGACCATGAGAAATATGGTGAATATAAGGCACAACCGCTGGCCTTTGGTTTCTGTCCCTCTCCTTACATTGGATTAAATTGGGATTTTTGATTTTCTGAAGGAGTTTTTTTGCGACAGATATTAATACGTAATTAGGGTACCCCCCTGACAGTAGCCTAGCTATCTGCGCGTCAAAGCTGGTTTTTACAGTATGGGGGCATGACTTTGTGATGGCATTTTTAAGGCATAGGTTGACTACACCCCTCTTAACTAATTTGGAGTGGGCTGATTGATAATGGAGGAGTGGTTTGATTTTCTTGGCCCCGGACGGCAACGACATTTCAAGTACTGTGTCCAATGTCCTCTCGATATTTAAGGACTCTTTGGATTCTTTGGACATAACCCATGAACTTCCGGTTGAAGAGTCCCTAAGGTTCTTAGACCTCAGACTGTGTTTCCTTTCTCATCATACTTGTTGGACATATGCTCCGAGGGGGAAAAAGCCACTCCTCCATTATCAATCAGCCCACTCCAAATTAGTTAAGAGGGGTGTAGTCAACCTATGCCTTAAAAATACCATCACAAAGTCATGCCCCCATACTGTAAAAACCAGCTTTGACGCGCAGATAGCTAGGCTACTGTCAGGGGGGTACCCTAATCACGTATTAATATCTGTCGCAGAAAAACTCCTTGAGAAAATCAAAAATCCCAATTTAATCCAATGTAAGGAGAGGGACAGAAACCAAAGGCCAGCGGTTGTCCCTTATATTCCCCATATTTCTCATGGTCTTAAAAAGATAGGCAACCGCGTAAACGTTAACGTAGTATTTTCTGCTCCATGCAAGCTCTCTAGTTTATGTAAAAAAGTCAATTCTTCCTCCGATAGGACCTTAGGTTGTACCAAAAAGCACCACTCCCGGTTTGTTCCATGCTCTGAAGGGGTGGTTTATGCCATTCCCCTCTCATGCGGAAAACAGTATATCGGGCAGACCGGGAGGTGTCTCAATGACCGGTTACGAGAGCATCATTATAACATAACCAGAGTGATATCAGGGAATCTAGGTATCCATTGTCGGGATTGCGGGTGTTCAGCGGACCTGAGTAATTGCACTGTCATAGCCAGAAGTGGGAATCAGCTGACACGAGAGATCATCGAAGCTGAAAAAATAGCCAGGTTGGACAAACAATGTGTTAGTGTATCATCCGTAGCTTTGTCAAAGAAAGAATTGGATTATCTAGAGATATCATCAAAGCACCAATAGGGATGAGAAATGTTTCGCTTTAAATTTTTAAATTTAATTTTTAATTTTTAACTTAGTTTTTAATATTTATTTAATTATTAGTTATTTTTAATGTGTATTTGGCTATTTGGTCTCTGCTGTGTAAAAATTTAAATTGTTCTCATTAACGGCAAAGGTGAAGAAGTTGAAGATTTGAGGAAGAAGAAATATAGAACTGAGTTGAAAGTCAGCGCTGCGAGTCTGTTTGCTTCCTGTGGGCACGTGAGTGTGACTGTTCATCCGCGCTGTTCCATCCATGCCTATCATTATTTCCTTGCCTGTTCTCTAATTTTTTACTTGTTCCAGGTTTTAAAGTCTCGCTTATTCATCCTGTATACTGGGTTTCTTAACTACTTGGCTAAATAGGAGGATAAAAGAATAAGGTATATAGACCATTTTTTTCTCGATGAGAAGTCTATGAAGGAGAGTGACCTAGTTATAAGTAAAACAAACAAAATGCTATTAATCAAAGGAAGAAATGACGTTCAAAGTGGCGCTCGAGCACAATGAGATACAAATTTTCTGCATCAGTGAAAGATAAAAAAAAAAAAAGTTGTATTGCAAATGAAATTAAAAAAAATATGCATCGCGGCCTAATAATTCAACTAAATAATCATATTCAGTTACCACTAAAAAGAAATGTATAAATGTCTGCGCGGCTGGAAGTCAGCTTGCGCTAAAATGGCATCTAATGTTTCCACGGCAAAGAGATCAATGCGTCTAGTGCCAAATGACTATTAAATCGGGTTTATTTGTGTTAATCATCAGGAAACACAACCCAATATGTCGGCACTGCGTTTATACAGGTTCGCTACTTTGTGGCAAATAGAATATAATCAAAAAATTAAAAGCACTAAATCCGCAAATAAAAATGAGGAGTTAATACTTTAAGTACGACAAAGTAAGGTCAATCTTACATGCACATGGAAGTCAGTTGCGGGTTCTGAAATGCTCGCTGCTTATATCTATTAAGATACACAGTTGTCTTTAGCTGTATTTGACACTTATACACTTATACATGTTAAACAAGAGTTATTTAACAGCCGACACGTGGTTTTCTACTTTGAAAATAGATAAGATCAGTATTTCGCGCTCTTGGACGTAGAGTCTACGGGCACAAAGAAGACGTTGGATATTGTCTAACGTTTGACAGAACGGTCAAACGATATTATTTGCCTTATCAATTCAGAGGTTACACGACTGCCCTCATATCCAAAATATGAATCGGTGCCATTCCCGTTCATATCCGAACTGCAAGGAAACGGCTCGTGGCCTCGGAGCCTGTATACGAAGGTTTTTTCCCCACACGCTGTCAGGTTTCACTACTTTCACAGATCGGGCCACCCAACAATAAGGGCCAAGAACTTCGTCTTTCGGTAACAACAGAGAGACACGGGGGAGTTCGTCTTGTTTTATTTTCCCCGAGTGCGTGCCAACTTGCCCCGATGAAGGCGGTCTGACCATGCCCGCTCCGTCTGAAACGACAGTAAATAAAGAAAAACAATATGTTTAGGAGGATTCAGCGCTTACGTACGAAGGCCACACAAACAACGTAAAGTTTTATACGTTAGAACCGATGCTCAAATAGCTGATAAGAGGTGTTTCCGCTAACGAAACACATACTATACACGCAGATATTAGGGAACGAGATACACTGTCACTTAGTACGCAACCCATACAATGCTTGCACTTGACGTAAGTTTCAGTACGAAGTTCCAGCGGCGTGTTCAAAAAGTACAAAATCTAACAGTAATAAGCCCCCCAAACTGTATCACGGGGCACTTTCTTCAATTTTTCCTATTCGTTTGCACGTAAGCTCTACTTTATAAGCGGCTTCTTCCGTGGTGATAAAACGTAGAAGCAAGCAGAGGGTTCCATCAACGAGAGATCTCAAAAAGTACAATCGAGGGTCGTGTTTCGGGCCATTTTGGCCATACTAAATTACAAATAGCGCTAAAACATGGACAGACGAAGAAGTGGACAGGATATCGCCTGTACTGTCCACTTCTTTATCTGTGCTTGTCTTAGAGCTATTTGTAATTTATTATGTATAAACAATTAGCCCTCCAGAATATTTTGATACCATTTTGGTCACCGACGATTCGACTTCTCGACTGCCGGCTCGTCCTAACTCCGAAGTGAGACCGGCAGGTATAACAATCGATTTTCTGTCGGTGCTATTTTATGTTTCCGACTACTCCGGCTGGCGAAGTTAATCACGACGCCACTAAACTCGAGCGATCTGCAAACTACTGCCTCTGCGCATAGAAAGACATAGGACGAAAGCAGACACAAGTCACCGACATAAATTCCGGGAAAATTTTGATCCGTATGTAGCGTTGTGCTTTTCTCGCGGCCTCTATCACAGTTGTCGTATGCGTTTTGGGTTTTAATTTCCAGTGCCTGCTGCCGCGTATTCCTTGCCGTTATAAACCTTCCAGTTGCTTCAGGTAGCACAGTCTTTTGTCCCAAGATTTGATTTTTGTCTGGAAATCTAGGGCCTTAAAAAGACAAAAAAAAAAAAAACACAACTTAAACTTTTTTTTTTTAGAGTCAGTGACTTTGGTACTAATTCGCCCAACAAGTGCCAAACATAGACTTTACTGCGGGGTTTTTTTGGTTTATGAGGGGCATCCTTGGCTCAAATCTGTCACTTTGGCAAATCATGTAGTGAGTCAGAAGAAAGCATTAGAAGCTCCAAAGAAAAGCACTCTTGCACTCACTAGGGCCTTGGAGCAAAACCGTATTAGGCCAAAGTTAGGCCTTTAGGATTGTCAAGTTTGTGCTATGTTAGGAGTTTTCCTGACGTGATACCTGCGCTTTTATGCGTGTCTTGTGAACCTCGAGGATTTCAAAATTTCGGCGATTTTACGCTCCGCCTTAGCAGCAGTGTGTATCCTCGGATATTTTGGCGCATCACCTGACCCACAGGTTGTACTGGGCACAGTGTTTTAAGCAACAAAAAAGGCAACCTTCTAAACAATACTGATATGTACTTGGACTACTTGCACATATATTATTTCACTGTTACATTTATTATCAATCGGGAATCGTTTAAATAACACGATTGGTTGAAAGAAGTAACTGACGAAAGAGTATAAAAGTATAAAGCAACACAAATTTCAGGTGAATCGTTTTTCCCAAACAATACTGCATCGAAATCAATTACGCCATAAAATTATTAAAGCTTTATCTATAGGTTACTTTAAGAGATAATATCGATAGCCGGCGCTAACCATGTCAGGAGAAACCTTTTGGCTCCAAAGTGTCCATAGTCCGTTCAATCAGTTTCGTTTGCCTAAATACATCGTACGGCAGTCTTAAATTTATAGTCTCGTCACAGTTTTAATGTTTTGAATCCCATAGGAATTTAGGAAACTCAGTAAATTTAGGTTCCGACCTAACCGACAAGAAGCGCACAGTTCATCACGCATTCCGCTTCTCCTATCACACAGCTGTTATGCGGCAGAGTACGCTTCGGGGAACACGCTCGGCCGGTTTCCGTAGTCTTACTGGGCAATAATTGCGCACTACTGTTCGACCTTTATCGTCTTAAGATTCTCTTCTACTTCCGTAATGTTGTATTTCAATCAACATGCACGTTTGAAATATCAAGCTAAAGAACTATCTTATTTTTCACCGAGACACTTTCAGACTGTTCGCAATGTCTTTGAAACAATATTTCACAGACACAGCGAGAGAACACGACTGCACGAAAGATGTCACCGTTTCTGTAATGGCAGTATCTTAACTTCATTTAGCGACAGTACAGGTTGTTTAGGGAATAAATGGGATAACAGTTTCTGGGACACTTATAAAAAAAAAGATGCACGCTCACTATTAGAGACCATACACCGGCTTTGAAAGATGTTGCGCGTCCTCCTTATAACACTTCAGTCGCGTTAACGTGGATTTTCATGATTTGAGACCACGCTACATTGCTTCGCGTGCAAGCGAAAACCCCGTCTTAAACTGGTTAGCAGCGGGTTGAACAAGTATCAAATCATTTTCAACCCGTCAGAAACAACAATATAAATTACAAAAAAAAAAATTACTGAACTACGAAGAAAGAAAAGGCTGCGCAAGGAGGAGCTCTCAAACTTCCACCCGTTTTCTAAGAAAGAGAACAAAAGAAAAATAAAGACTCAATAAGACTCGGAACACAAACAGCACGGCGTGCGAAGTAGAGCCGTTGGAAGAGAAACACGCCGACGAAGTGAGAAATGGCTGAACGTGCACGGGGCAGACGACAAGGCGGCGAAGAAACTGGGAAGAAGAAGAGGAAGGAAAGAAGAGGATGGCGAGGAAAAAAGATAAAGAGAGAACAGTGCGTGGGTGGTTAGTAGAGAGAGAGAAAGAGAGGTGTGTGCTCGAAGGGAGGAGGTATATCGAACGGAGAACCTCACGTCTTGCGCTGTGCGCATCTGTTTCGCGCCGATCAACACAGCCGCGCCGCATTCTCGGCAAGAGGAGGAGAAAAAAAAAAAACGCTAGAAACGAACGAAGAAAAAAAATATAGGAGCGCAGCGTTCCTTCGGTGCGAACACAACAGCAGCTACACGAAGCTGCGGCGGAGACGGGGGAACGCAATAAGACAAACAAGCAAGGTCGATTCGAAGCAGCGACGCGATTGGTAGGATGATGTCGGGAGCTGGGTGATGGGGGCGCGGCTCTCCTTAGAGGGTAAACAGTAAACAGGGTACCTCCCTATTTTATTTTCTTGTTCGAAGGGCGATGCTAGGAGAGTTTTACCGCCTCCACGGACCGCGTTTGCGCCGATGTTTTTTCTCCGCCTCGGTGTTAAGTTGACGCAAGCGTGGTAGGGGAAGATGGGAGGGACCAAATTGTTCTGGTTGGTGGGGCCGTATCAGAGAGAGAGAGAGAGAGAGAGAGAGAGAGAGAAAGAGAGCGAGACAGAGACAAGCGCGCGCGCGCCATCTTGAGAAAAAAAATCAACAACAACATCAACAACACTGAATGCAACTAGAAAATATATCAGGCTTCGATTTGTCTTTCTCTCCTGTTTGCATTTTTTTCTTCTCCCACGCTTCTTCGCGCTGGCTCTGTGAATTTATTCCTTTGTTTCGTCGTGGCGTTTTCTACCTTCGGTTGAGACTTTCTTCTTTCATATTCTTTCTTACAAAATTTCGTCCTATCTCCAGCCGTCATCATTGAAGGTGCATTTTTACGCCTCTTTTCACGTTGGGGCTCAGTTTGTACTGCACTCCTCAATGGTCTGTTGAATTAAGTTTTTTGTCGGGGTGAATCTTGTAATATGAAGAACACGCGTGCTTGAACTATCTTAAAATATGCCGGGTAAATAATACAAAAGTATACCAGTTGTGTATCTTTAGAGAGCAGTTTTCATGGGGTGTTGATTTTCTAACTGTAATTGCCGAACTATTTCGATATCATCTCTCTAATCCATCATCTTAAAAGATCATGATTTTTTTTATTGGAAATACGAAACCTGTAAAACAAAGCCTTTCAATTTCTTAATACCTTGGTACAAAATTATGAAAGCTAGCGTCCTCTCTTTACTTTGGCTATGATATGACCTGAGTAGACTTTTTATTTGCCGATTCTGAATAGAAAACATAATTCTTGCTGTTATTTTAACCATTGATATATTCAGCTATACGTATAACCTCTTCTAATGCACACACAGCGCATGATTAATACTAGCACGTCAATTTTGAACGCTCTGCCACCGTAAAACACGTTTCAGCACGCCAAAGCTCCTTCTTAAGTTACCTTTATCAGTTTGATACCAAAAGGCCAAATATGGCGCTGATCATGATTCTAATTTTGTTCTCCATGACGTGCTAAGAGCGTCAAGTCCTTCACGAAAAAAAAAAAAGAATACTTGTGTTTTGTATTCAACGTTATTAAGATATCAATTAGCTACAATGAAAACAAAATCCAAGTAGGCACAACAAAATGTTTGTCAAGCTGCTTGATTGTAATAGTTCGAGCCTAGTTAAACATTATCTTTTGTTTGACTCTCTATAGGTATGGCCATGGCTCGGGTGCAATATAGTGTCTTTTTTTCTAAGCTTTGCTGAGACAAAAATTTGTTTGTGCTTCTACACTGAAGCGACCCTAACTGCACATATGGCGCTGCGAAAAACATATTTATATAAACTATTAAAGAATAGGATAGCATGATGCGAAAATCTAGTGGAAATCAACAAAGAACCATGCTAAAAAAATAAGTTATAATTCTGTAGTCACAGTAAACACCAAGTCTCGCTAAACTGACAGCATCCTTGAAGAATCCAGTATTTAGAAGAATAAAGACATTAACTGAAACGCACGATTGCAGCGGCTGTGCGCGTCGCAAACGAAAACACGTTTCTCCAGAATTAGCGATAAAATTAAAAAGACAAAAGTTAAGAATGAGCGGAGAAACGCCAAGATGGAGTTATAGCTGTTTTCTTTCTTCCTTCTCCTTCCCTCAGTTTTTCCCCTCATCCGTCCCTTCTTTTCCTATTTCCTCTTCTCAAGCAGCTTGGCGCGTGCTTTACTTGCATGTTGCCGCGGCAACGCAGGCCAGATTTTTCGCTAGCTGTTTTCTTTCCCTAGAACTGGGGAATGAGTGGGGAAAGAGGAACTGGGGAGATTGGAAGCGAAAGGGGACCAAAGAAAAAAGGGATAGGTTGGAAAAGGGAGTAAAAAGAAACCAAGGGGGGTGTAAGAGAAGGGGGGAATTTCGGAGGGGGCGGAGCCTGTTGTTTTTCGTCCTCCCCCGCATTCCTCCTTCCCCAATGGCGCGGTGACTCGGGTTGCCCTGGCGACCAATGAGGAGGCGCGTCTCCCCAATGGGGAAAAGCAGAAACAGGGGGAAGCGGCGAGCGTTGCTTGGGGAACGCGTCGGCCATTGGGCGAACGATGCAGACGACGGAAAACGACGCCATTCCCGATTTCAGGGGGGAGGAGGGGAAAAAAATGCCGCTGCCGTCGCTGCAGCCTAGGGATGCAGATAAATACACGACGAGAGTTGAAGAGAAAAAGAAAATAATGAACTATAAAACGGGCGATAGAAGCAAAGCGACGAGGCGAAGACCGCATGGACTAGCGCATTTTTTTTAGCCTTCTACCTTTTGTTTTTCGTTTGCGCGCAGTAATTATTGCTTCGTTGTTCGTCCGACCTTTTTTATTTTAAATTTAGTCGAATTATTGCAATGTTGTTATTAGTATTTCCTCGTGTTTTTGTTTTCCCCAAGAAGGAGAGGGGAGAGGGGGGCGTCTTTTTAGAGGTGGAAAGGGGCCCCCTAAGGAGGGAACGGACCGGGGTTATTTTGTTGTTATTTATTCGGTTTAAGAGAGAAGAGGAGAGCTGGCAACACTTGCTTGTTTCTGTCGTCTCGTTTCTCGGAGGAAAGGTTTTCGAGGCAGACAAGAAGGCTTTTGCTCTCCCTCTTCTTAGCTATTGCGCATGCGCGACTGATGCGCAAGCCGAGAGACCTTTTTTTTTTTTTTGTGCCTGCCGATGCGTGCGGTGACTTCGTTGTGATGAAGGGGGGAAGGTAGAGGCGGGCGGAGGGGGGGGGGGGGGTTGAAGATTTTCGGCGTGGGTTCCCGAATGCACCTTTTGAAAAAAACGAAGGTTTACTATTCACGTCTTCATCCTTGAAACGAAAAAAAAAACAAAAAACGTGAGCACGCTTTGTAGTGTTGAGTTCTTGGAATTGGAGTTCGGTAACTCCGTGTGGGTTGTAAAACTCCACTATGTCATTTGCATATCTCACTTTGTCCTCGTTGCTTTCGTTACCCGATGTAACGCAATGGGGCGGACAAAAATATTCTTAACGCTGTTAGTAAAATATACTTTTTGTTGTTGTTGTTTTAACGAACATTCCATTGTTTCGAAACGTATACAGCTTACACACGCGCAGCTTTCTGCCTTTTGATAAATATACGGGAGTAGACCCAAACGCACCTATTAAGACGCCATATGCTGTTGTTCTTTGTATTGAACTTGCTCGCGACAATACTTCGTTTGTTTCTGCGATCGTAAATGTTTCTCATACTTATAACTTCAACGTAAAGTTGAGCGAGGCTACGCTCAGAGCTGCTTCTTTGTTGAACGTCTTTTTTTAAATGTTCTATAGTTATCTATTGTTTTCGTTTATTGTAATTGATTAGCGTGTATTTTGGTGCATGATTTTATTGATACAACTTAAGTTTTGTTACATTATCAGCTAGTAATACGTGTCGTCACCTCTGCAATACTTTCTCTAACAGAGAGTCCCGAAGCTTAAGAAAAAGTAAAAAGAGATTGGAAGTACTTCAATTAGACGGGAAGCGTGATTAGCGTCAAGGCACTTTAGTTATTACCTTGTTTAACGGGCACACTTAACAGCAGTTACGCTTAACCTCAGTTACCACGCTATACCTTTGAACTACTTTCGGTGGACGCACGTGCGTTTGCACACCTTGAGCGCCCATCAAAGCTGTGCAGGTGCGCTCTTCACTTATTCCGAAATAGCTGTCCGAAAGTGTAGTGTGATAAATGTGGTTAAGCTTAATTGCAGTTAAACGTGACGTAACTACGGTTAATGGCGCCCGTGTAACTAAGGTATTAGCCCTGGTTACCAAAGGTCAATAAACAAAACCTTGCTATAGTGATGGGAATTTCCTGTATACACCACTTCCACACAACAGTAGCTACTTCAAGTTATGTTAGCGTTGAAATGGGTTCATTTCATACAGTTTCAGTTGGGAATGACTGCATATAAAAAGAAAAACCTTTAATGAATCATGATGCGGATGCTCAGTTACTGTAGGTTTAAAATTTATCAGTTATCTATACGTTTTTTTCTTCTCTTATTTTTGACGCTCCTTTTTTTTTCTTTTTTTTTTTTTGCTGCGGCAAGGTAGAAACAAGCGATCCGCGTCATGGCCATATCTCAAGAGAATCCTTATTTTAAGAAAAACCTTGTCATTCAGAAAAAGCCTAAGAAAGACAAACGGATCTGATGGAGGTGCACGATGAACGAGGGAAACCTTTCGGTGGCTTGTTTTGCTTTTAATGACAATAATTACGGCTTATGAGGAGGACTAAAGTAAACAGTCATAGAGTTATAAAGAGGGGTTTTCATTTTTGATATATGCCTCGCTCTGCCGCGGCTAGCATGAAGATCAAGACTCTGAAAAATAACAAAATATTAACGTAAACCTTACCAATTTTGTGTTGAGATTCTTGCCTTGAATCTGAGGGGTTAACTATATGATTAATATGCAATTTAGCAACGAAGAAGCAAACCAATTGAAGGTCGCCCAATGGCGAGGGTATTCAGCTACAATTTTTTCTCGGTTTACAATTTTCGTCGAGAACTTTGGCAGGGGTTACTCGAGGCTACTCGTGTGTGTTGCCACAGAACCGCAAGCAATGTCTTTCGTGCGAAAGCTTAATAGCTTAATACACTTTCCTTTTTTTGAACATTAGAATAGACAACCGCTATTCTAATAACACCTGTTTACAGATATACTGCACTGCTAACTAAGTACAGTAGACGAAGCGTAGGGTTTGCGCTATATCAGCGCTCCGATGCATGTAACTCCGCTTTATTTTTTTTCTCCACACACAATGTAGCTCAAACTCAGTGCTGAGTCAGTGCTGACGGTATCGCCAATTCAGGGTATACTGTGCGTATTCTCAACGCTGATATGCATTTGTGAACCTGCCTAAAGGCTCCTGGCGCATCGTACTCACAGCCGAGGATTTTATAAGGACGGAAGGAGATATACCTGCAACAATTCTAGTGTTGTAACGCTACCCGCTCACATTACGTGTCGTTCAGCGTCCTTAATATAACCGTTGAAATATCTTCCCGTGTGGGATTTACTAGTTTTCTTTTTCACTTTGAGATACATCTGAGTGCTTGTCGTAACGACACCGGAGATTTTGATGATTTATCACAAACAAACTGGCGCAGACTCAACACGTGCTAAATTTCTCGCAAACAAAATATGGCTGCTCTTTTTATTCCTGCACGACTTTTCTGGCCACCTAGTATGCGCGAAGTGTTATCACTGTTCTTGACTCTCAGTCGAATGCAGAACGGGGTGCAAGTCCTACGAAATAGAGACATTATATGACAGGGATTTCCTTCTGCTATAGGTCATGAAAAGGCAACCCATACACTGAATGAAGCATTATAGGTTGTGATAATCTTGATACGTATGGCGGATATTCGGTCAGCCATGTTCAATAGACCTCTAATAAACCAACATACAAATAACTTGAGACCGAAAATAGAAAACGAAGGATAGAAAATCAAAGTAGACAGGATAAGAGGGAAAGTCAACGAATCAAACTGTTCTACTACGTTTATTTAGATACCTGCTTTATATATTTTGTTTTGTGTTTTGCATCACATCAAGGGAAAGGATATTGTTTAAGGTAGATAAATAAATAAATACACTTTCTATTTGCGTGTTCTCTAGAACAAAAGAGTGCTAACAAACTATGAGACATGCAAAAGATCTTACCAAGTCCCGCTACTACCAAACAACTGCCCGGGAACATTATCGCTAAATTTTATATTATATGTACAACGTCAATTTAAGACGGCCTGCATTTGATTTGTCTAAACTTGCTAACAACCTTCACGGGGTAGAGAAACTCACGAATTCGATTCAATTGAAACTTGAAAGTGCTGATCTTGTACGGCCTAAACACTTCCCATGAGGCTTGATCCACATGGTGCGAATTCGGTTACGGATTTCAACTGACACGTCATGCACCGCAACTTCCACATCGCATTTTTTGTGCATGACCTACGTCGCAGCTTCAAAATTGCAAGTAAGTTCGTACCATGGAAATCGGGCATATCAAGGTTTTAACTATGAAAATCGCCCCTGAAATGCCTTTTACCTTTCTTTCACAGCTTTATATTTTCGATGCCAAGTTCTGCAAATTGTTTACGCAGCAGGGAATTAGCAACCCTACTGTTTTGACAACTTGTCGCTCTAGATACTAAGCTTTACTAAGCTTAATAGTAGACCTGCTACTCTCTCAATTGAATGCACGTGCCTTTTTATATACTATAAAACCCTTAGTGTTCGCGAGCCCTTAATTGTTGCTAATTTCGCGGATTGAAAAATTCGCGGAATTTAAGGACACGCGAAACTTTCGGTGTTTAAAAGTGTCAATGCAGGCGTCTGGAATTCGCGAAAAAATAAAAGCCGTGAAATGAAGGGTTTTACAGTACTGTTTTTGTTTCAAATTTTATTTATAAGCTTTAAATGCGTAATACCAGAAAACGGGACTTAAGGTGTATAAAAAAAAAATCGAAGTAAATAACGTTTGACGGAAAATCAGAACAAAATGTTCATAGAGTCGTCAATACTGGGGATAATTTCTGGGGCAGCCTCGAAGAGGTAGAATGTAGGCATGCCTTCAATGCGCGGTAATATCGTCCTTTCTAGGTAGACTTAAACTGACACAAAGATGCATATTGACGCGCGCTAGATCACAATCTGGCCAGCGAAGGCTTGCAACTCCGTCTAGGCACACAGGAAATTATAGTGCCAAGCGTGTGAACACATCAACGACATATTGTTTTTTCTTGGATATGCTTCTTTAAATAAAAAAAAGCTTATGGTAGGTGCCATTAACCCCTGCCACGTCAACCACATCGTTCGGCATTCATGCTCAAGGGTCTTCATGTGCTCGCTCTCCAAAACTACAAACAAGCTCATGTTGGGCCGTGAAGATCTCACGCTTGGCTGCGTATTTTTGTATACCAACACAGTTTTTACCGCGCTGGCGCTGATACCACATCAGGGAGAAGTAATGCGCATGCGCAGTGCCGACAGTAGCACCACCGCAGTGACGTGACTTCAAAGGGTTGAGTTGGTTTATACAGTACATTGGTGTGTAGACTATTCCAATGTTTACGAGAAGTAACAATCCAGCATGCCATAGAAACAGTTCCACTTTAGCTAGCGACTGAAGCATTGATTAGAGCCGCTAAATAAGCTACGCTTCAAAGTAACGACATGTCAGTCATCTTGCTGCTTAAAGTCATTGTTTCCAGTTGTCAGAAGCATTATCTCAAATCGTAGGGACCGGTTTTTCTCCTCCTCCAGAAATGCTAAGACAGTCCGGGACAGCGCAAAACGATGCCGCCTGAGCTTCCCGGCTCTGTGTCTTAGGCTGAGGTAGTCGAAATTTTGAGTCGTGACCATCGCCAGAAGAACATTTTGGAATTGGGTGTCGATGCTCTAAGCATAACTTACTTTGTGGGTTAAGCATGCACCAAATTCGGCACGACAGCCACCTGAAAACCCTCCTGTGAAACAATCGCGGTTGCTGTTCTCCGATAATGCTTTTTTGTTTAATGCTCAGACACTGGCCACTTGTTTCCAAACATTGTTTGCACACGTTCATCATCAACGTTTGTGGGCAATGCACCTTATTGTGTGTCTTATCTGTTGAAGGCAATAGCTTGGAGGTTGAGAATGAATAGACTTTTCGCTAAATGACTGAAACACCAGGAAGCACTCCGGGTTTGTAGGTACACGCAGTGCATTTTCTCGCACTTTCTGTAGAAAGAACTTAAAAGTAAATTTTTATCTAAGACGATAAAAATGCTTGTGGAAGGTGATATTTGTTTTAGACATTTCCTGGAAAACAAATTACTGCTGCAGCGGTTTGCACGTGCAGCGCGTGTATCTCTAAACCCAGCAGACTTCTTGGCGCATGAGTCTTTTAGCAAGAGGACTATTTCGTGAAATTTTACTGTCAGCACATCTTTTGCCGGTACCCTTTGAGTTTGTACTTATGCGCAGTGCACTCGCGGTGATACCATTGAGAAGATGGCAACCGCACGTGCTTTCGCGTATGTTGAGAACGAACTCCCGCTTGTTGTTTGCCAAACACAACAATATTGATACTGTGTAAAGTATTACGTCTCAGAAGCTTCGTGGAAGCTTGCCGTTAGCAGGCTCTAGCCATGGACGAACTAGGCCACGGCCGCCAATGACTACCAACAAAACGACGCGTGGCACAGGCGTTTTGTTGCTGGCACAGGCATTTTGTTGATTTTCACACGCTGGGTTTCTTTTTTTTTTTTTTGTCAACACGGTAGTGGCTTTCGTGTTGACAATAAAAAAGAAACCCAGAGTGTGAAAATTTTAGGCCACCATGCGTGAACTGACTTCCTCGACGCGCCATCAAAGCAAGCACAAAACTCACCAACAGAAGAACGGTAGTCGCTTTAGAAATTTTCACATGCAACCCGTTTCAAAAACCCAACGCTTCTCCCTAAGGCCACATAACGGCACCAAGTACAGATAGGAAGCACTATGGGACACCTGCTTCTATTACCAAAACAGGATGCTCGAAACAAAGATTCTGCAAGCTCTGGACTTACCAGTTAGATGGGGCACTTTTCTCATATCATTAGAGCGTATTTTTATGTAGACCAGGTGACCTAAGCTGGAAAATCATAGTTATAATTTTCAGAAACACGGCATTATGGCGTTACAGCCAACGCCGTCACCCATAGGAATTTATATATGGCACGTAATTGTATAAAATTTCCCAGTATAAAATAATTTAGACTGGCAAGATCACTCTTTTGGCATTGATGGACAAAGGACGTGTTGATGCGGGTCAAGATCCCCTCCCCCGCCTAATGTCGTTTATTTCTGTGTTATAAGTGTGCTTGTGAAAAATATTATGTATATGTACATGCTGTCCTCTTTCGCTACTGTGGGGAGGCAGAGGCTCGTCAAGCAACAACTGAGTTGCTTTTTTCTGTCTCCCCTCTCCAAATGGAGAAAATAAAGCGTTTAAGTTTAAAGAAAGAATAAACATGTTTATTCTCTCTACAATTTAGACACCCTTTTTGGCCGCCGCTGATTTTCAGATTTAGGAGAATGTGGGCACTATTGTGATATATATATATATGTTTTTTTTTTTTGCGGCATGCGCTCATGAAATTGCTGGTTCAAAGTCTTTTTTACACACAGGGAACGGCGTAATATTCTAGTTTTCATTTGTTCGTGGTCAGTACTGGGTGCAAGAAATGGTAAGACAAGTTTTCATTGTACTCACTGACAGTGAATCGCAGGGTGTTTTTTTTTTTTTATTATTAAGGTCATGCTTAGATGACAGGCAGTATGGTCACGATTTTTTTTTTCTGGTTGCGTCGTTAGAAGCATAATACCCCGTTCCACCAATAGCAGATGCAAATTTCGACTTCCGTATCCGCATAAACATAATTCCCCCTACCGCAATGCTGTTCAGCAGTTGAGTGGTACCCGCGGAACCCTTCAACCCTGGTAGAGCTATTCGAAAGAACGAAAAAATGTAAGAAGCAAACTCATTTATGGTCTAGTCTAATTAGCACAACAGCAAACAAACAAGGAGGAAACCTGCGATTTCTGCACATCGAGCAAAACAAAAGCCACATTTCTACCGGCATAAACAATACTTCTAATAAAAAATGTTTTCTTTTTTTTTCTTTCTGGTGGCCAGTTGGTGTCGACAAAGCGTATAGGTAGCAAAAGGTTGCTATGCTGAACGCAAGTTTGTCTGCTTCTTGAGCTGGGGTTGCGGTGACTTCAGAACGCCAAACTCTAAATGGCACCAATTAGAAGGATAGTGGGTAGACCTCAAGACAGCTATCATTGAGGTCTACCCATTCTCCTTCCAATCAGAGCCAATAAGAGCGCGGCGTCCTGACGTCAGTGCACCCCTGCGCTAGAAGCAGACGGACTTGTGCTCCGCACATAGTCGCTGTCTAGTATTACTGCACAGCCAACGAGGTTTGGCCATTAGCCAATGAAAACACAGATAGACGTATTACATGATAAATAACGCTATTATGATTACTTTTATGCCAAAACGCGAACATAAAAGCCGCGATCCTCGCTTCTTAAGTTCTCTTTGACTATAAACCAGTTTATAAGACATGTGTGTGAGATGTCTGTGTTGTGAGCTTGTTCGGCCAGACGAAGTTTCTAACCAACGTCGGGCACCATTTTGGTACACCTCTAAAAGTTTATTTCCAAAATCAAACAAGAAGGAGGGAGGTATACCTAAGCGTTTCACGTTCTTCCGTCTCCATTTTCTTTTACAGAATTCAAATGTCTGCCTTCTTTCTCCAACCGATTCTTTTAGGAGGCGTTCTTCCTAAATTCGGTCTTAAACCGTTTTATACCGGCTTCGTCAGCTTCAAATATCATCTTCTTTTTTTTTTTTTGTTCTCATCATCCCCACACACAAGCTGAGTTTCTGTGTACCCTCCCTCGCTCTCTTACTCCTCTTGTATCCCTTTTTCTTTTCTTGTCCACTTTTTATTTTTATTTTTTATCGTGTTCTTTTTTATCATTGTCTTTCCCGCATCTATCAACTTATAACTCATTTGCAAGACCGAGTTTTCTATCACTGCCATGTCCCCCCCCCCCTCACCCTTTTTTTCCATCCTAGAGAAATCGCCGAAGCTTTCAAACAAAAACAAAATTTCGACAAAAATGTATTAAATAAAAGCAAAACTTAAAGAAGCTGCGCGAATACCCTCGGTATTTGTATAAGCTTTTTTTCCTGCGTACTTATTAACGTTTCGTTTAATTATATTTGTGCTCGTTTCTTCCCCTTCACCGTCGCTCGTCGTCTTCGTTCTGCTGTGTGCATTTTGTCTCGCCAAGGAAAAAACAAAAATAAAGCAGGGCGACCTTTTTCTGTTGCATGTGCGCTGTTTTATCCAGCATTTCTTTTTCACCCTTATTCGTCGTCTTCTTCATCTTCTTTGTCTCGAAGAGTGTATGCTCGCGCACGTTCGGCAGAAACGCCACAGTGGCAGGCGTTTACGCGTACTACTTTACCTTGCGCCCGTTTTTTTCTTACCTCTTCCCGGATTGCGCGCGCGCCCGCGTGTGTGTATTACTCCGCGCTGTGTGTTAGTATTATTATGATTACGCCCTGTGCCGCTTCCGACGCTTCAAAGGATTAGAAAAATAACGCGGGCTCCCAGAAATAAAAAAAAATTAAAAAAATAACGAAAGAAATTCCTCTCAGCCTCATTTTTCTTCCTTTTTTTCTTGTTTCTTTGTCATATTTATGTTAGGTTCGTTTCTTTTTTTTTTCAGCCTTCCCTGATTGCGATTACTTACTTTGCGCCGTTCCTTCGCTTTGATCCTATTTTCTTCTTCTTCTCATTATTATTATTATTATTTCCGGGAGCGTTCCTTAGCCAGTGCGCGCCTGTGTTCCCGCAAAAAGCGCCAACGGTCCACGCTCCTCGAGTCTCTCCTTTTTCTCCGTTCCTTCGACGAAGCGGCTTAGTTTTGTTGGTAATCGGGAAAAGGTAAAGAAGGCGTAGGGCGCATGCGCGAGTAGCACCTTATTCGTCTGGATCTCCCTGTATTTTCTTATATATATATGTATATATACATTTGCACGCAATTTTTTTGTCATTCCTTTGCTTCTTCCCTTCTTCGATCTCCTCCTTTAATTGCTGTCGGGTTAGATCTTTCGATTATTTCTTCATCGCCGCTGTTAATTTTATCCATTTTTGTTTATTCCCGTAAGAGAGCGAAGAGAGAAAAAAAAATTACGAGAAAACGGAGTTTGCATGCCGTATAGAGGAGTGGCAAGATGGCGGCGCTCGGGAGAAGTTCGATTTTGTGTCTGCTTAGACCCGCTGTGTGTGTATACGGCATCTTACTGGAGAGTTCGTTTCACTCCACCTCCTCCCCCTCTCCTGTTTTCTCTCTCCATCTGTATTACTCTCCCAACTCTCTGTGGCTTCACCGGCGCTTCCTTCTCTGCCTCTATCATCTTTCCTCCTTTCCTTCTTCTCATTCCGTCTTAATTTTTTTAACTTGCAGTTTTTATGTCATCTGTCGTCTTCGTCTTGGGCGGGCGGGGGAGTCTTCGTGTGCTTTTTTATCATTTGAATACTGTACTATTTTTTCTTTAATTTATTTTTGTGGCTCGTGGCTGCTTTTACGGACGTTGCCGACGATCATTAACAAAGCGCAAAATGAACGAGAGGGGAGAGAGGGGAAGCAGGGAGAGAGAGAGAGAGAGAAAGGGAGGGAGGAAAAGAGAGTGAGCAAGAAAGATGCTGTGCGTTTTAATGTCTTTGTTTCTCCGGCTCCGTGAGGAGGCTGTGTCGATGCTTGCGTTGCTGCGCCTTCAATGTGAAAAAAATATATATATATATAATAAAGCAGGACGAGGCTGTTTGCTCGGTTGCTGGGGCAGGCTCGCCCCGGAATACTAGTTGCTAAGCAACCAAATTTGACTGCGTCCTTTTTTCTATACGCTTATGGAAAACACGAATAAAAGAAGATTGTTGTTTTGTTCTTGTATCCCCCCTCCCTCCTCTTCATTCGCCTCGTTCATTAAAAAATACGAGTGTACCGTCGAGCTTTGTTTGTTAGAAACTTTTTTCCCATTTTATTTTTTTTTTTCTGTCCTTCATATTTTTTGTCATTTCGTATTACTCGGGATGTAGCTGTTCCCTGGAGAGGTAGGGAGTAAGGAAATTCTCGGAACATTGGGGAGATGCGACTGAGGATCTGAATGCCACATCATCCTCAGAAAACTGAGAAGTTGTTTGTTTGTTTTTTGCGTTGTGGACTTTAAGCATTTGTCGAGAAAAAAAAAAAAAAAAAGTAAAGGAACGTCGAAACCAGATTTTTTTTTTTTTTTTTGTCTGTGTACCGTTTAGGGATTCGGGAGTATAACGACTCTTCCCTCGCGGGTCGATGGCAGAAATTAGAAACCGCCCTTAGTTGGAGGTAACCTACCAATAACAAATGTTTATACGCTCATAAGCGTTTTGCTTTCGACGCCAGGCAATATCCCTATGTCTGTTAGCGTGCCTCAACATGGGTTTTCGTAGACAGTGTTGAACTCCTCCGCTACGCTTTGCACAACGAAGACCTCGCTACTGCGCATGTGCGTAGCTTGCCTTGTCAGCGTTCTTATGGATCTCGTGGCGGATTACTGAGAGCGTTGCCGGGCTCGCAAACGATCTACGAAAGCTCCTGGTATGAGCGCACGCTAGTTTTTGTAAGCTAGGTCGTACGCTAGTGCATGCCTAGCTTACAAAGGCTAGCGTGCAGGGATAGTGGAGGCTTTTGCAAAGCTTAGTGTGCAAGGATAGCAGGGCAGTCATATCAATTAAGATACTTAACGAAAGTTTGTGAGGTAGAGGATTTTGCTTGCGAAATGTTGCTAAATATGTTAGTTGATACGTTGGCTGTTTAGATTGTTGTTTTTCTAACTATTATGGGGAAACACGAGAACGGATGGAACAGCAGGTCGGACAAACTTAATATAGAACATCCCATCATTCAGCTTTCAACTGTGAAATTCAAACTAATTGCTTCTGTTAAAAAAAATGATGTGTCATCAAACAGCGGGTCAAGATGTAAAGGCACAAATAAGGACGGCACGAACAAGCTCCTCAATTTTAATAAGAAGGAACTACACGATACATAAAACACACGCAGGACAACACGAACATAGAATGCCTATGTGTGCTCAGTCATGAGGATATTCTGTGCATTATGTTCAGGTAAGTGTGTGTTCTTGTTTTTTTTGTTTTTTTTTTCTTTTTCTTAGAATTCGGCAAAAAGTTAATGGTCAGCCTACACACGCAAGTCACGATTGGTGCGCGGCTTAATTGGGTTGAGCAACGTTTTCCACAGATAAAAGGATTTTGGTTAAAGCGAGCGTGTTGTAATTATGAATAGACAAGATAGGAAGAATAGAAACCAGAAGGGACGTTCACGGTTTTGATTGTCCGTGAACGTCCTCCTTGTTTGTATTCCTTCCATATTATGAAAGGGTATCTGGCTTTGAATTGTGACGCCATGTGTCTCCTCTGTAGAGGTATAGGTTGGTCAATGCAAACTACTTTAGCCACTGAAATCTTAAGAAACTCAGTCCTTGGGGTTGTGCCCAGCATCTCATGAAACCTCTTTCGCCAATGAGTAACACGATATCAACACATAAGAACATCGAAGGACCAATTAGGAAGCAAGAAGTGTGAATACGCTAAGCCACGCCTCGACTTTCTTCAAATGTTAGGTGACTCTAGTGTTAATCATGTGTCTTCAGCATGCGAAGTATAAAAGCGATAGTTCGAAAGCACTCAGGTTCACGTAAAAAGAAAAAAAAAAAACTCCGAGAGCGCACTTATGATTGGGGCATCGGTGTCAAAGTGTGTCAACGCATTACAGCTTGATTACATTACAACATTACAGATTGAAATGTCTTAATCATGACTCTCTCCAAAAAAGTAACCTGGGTCCACAATGACAAGCAGAAGATACACCCCGGTCAAACCAACATCCGTCACTTCCAATATCCAGGCAAGCACAAGCATTTACGTGCTTGTGCTTGCCTATTTTATAAACATCCATCTAATCACGTTGATCTTATTTGACTTTTTCTTTCTTTTGCCAACATTAACACACAAAAAAATATTAAAAAAATGATGGGAATCACGAACTTTGCATCGCTTCAAGCCAACGCGGCCGTAACAAAATAAACAAAATAAACACGAAAAATCGGCTAAAACAACAACCTACAGTGCACGAGGTTGTCCAATATCTAAATGACTGATTCGTTACAATGACTCCATCAACGTTGCGCAGCATCGACTTTTCATCTTTCTCGAACGGCCTATACGGAGCGCAAGTTCGTCTGCTTCTTGCACAGGGATTGCCGTGATGTAAGAACACCGAGCTCTTATTGGATGATTTAAAAAAAAAATAGTGGGTAGACCTCGAGGCACCTAGTATTGAGGCCTACCCCCTATCCTTCCAATCAAAGCCAATCAGAGCTCGGCGTCGTTCTGACGTCACCGGCGCTCCTGCGCAAGAAGGCAGACGCGTCTTGTTCTCCGCATAGCTCCGAAAGAGCCTTTTCGCATTATAGTTACTGTAACTTATGAGACGCAGGGCGCGCTCTGTTATAATGATTCGTATCTGTTGGTAACTATATCGTTATCACGGGAACGATAATACGTAAACTTCTGTAATTTTAATTTCGGGAATTAAAGCGAACCCGGTGACGTTACGGTGAAATTTCCAAACTCGAGTATTAAGAGTATAGATGCGTACTTCGTTTCAGCTCCAGTCCAGACGCAGCCGGCTCTAAGAGCTAATGGGACCCATCAAGCAGAGTCAGAACCGCGAGTCACTGGGGCTGGTTTGTTCATGATTGATTCAGCGATGATATAGAAGACAAGGAAAATCATGGCGAACACCATGATGGTGGGCTTTTTGACGCTGCCGGATTGCTCCCATCAGCTCGTAGCGCCAGCTGCGTCTTTACTTATGGTGAAACAAAGTAGAGGAGCACAGATAAATGTAACGTACTGCCAGTCACCTTTATTTTTACACGACAAAAAATGCTCGAAAACTCAAATACAAACAACGATTCGCATTCCCATTTTCCAAACAGCTGTAGGAAAAAAAAAAGAAACGAGTTTTGGTGCTGTTTCTGATATCGAATATCATAATGGTAATAAATTAGTCAACGTAAATGTTCTCACACAAATAAACACTGACAGTGGACGTGAAAAAAAAACATAAAACAATTGAAATCAGATCACTATATAGCACACACACACGTCGCTTTGCAGATATAAAACTCACAAGCGAGCAAACAAAAACAAAATAACAAAAAACTCACCAATTTGTTTTCGTATCCAGTGATGCGGTGAAGTCGTCGGCCACCATCGTTTGCCACTATTTACCACTCCGACTTCCTTCCAAACTTTCTCAAAAGAGAGCGCATCGTATCGGCGTGCGGTCGTGTATCACTACTGCGTGGTGCACGTTAAAGACCCCAGGCTAGCGGTTGTACTGCACTGGCTAAATTGCTCATCTACAGCGAGTGACTCGTCGCAACCTTAAAAATGGCTGACCACCGACTCGCTGTATAGATATCCACACAACCCCAATTATTATAGGCAACAGTCCTGAACCTTCGGTGTGACCTAAAGAAGGTCCCCGTAGAGCGCACATCAGACACGAAGGGCTGCGTCGGCGCTTTCGCTGGAAGTCGTGTTCAACCAGCGGAGAACGCGAGCCCCAACCGAACACGTACGCAGCAGGTCGTGTCCAAGTCGTACCATGCGTTGGCCTTTTTTACGTGACGCCCCAAAAACCCAGCACCACGGCTTGGTTACCTAAACAAGTGTTGACTGCGTAAAACAACGCGACGAGCGGAGCCCTGTACGCTTCACTCACCGCGATCGCCACGACGTCGAAGTTCAAAATTCGAGACGGTCCTGAGTTCCGTTGGTGGAACTTCCCCCCCTCCCCCTGGTACCTCTTTCTTCTGCCATACCCCCTTTCCACCCATAATACAACGGGAGGGACGAAATATTAAAATGTACCGGCTGGATCCCCAGAAGCTCTCGCCATATCTGATGAGATGTGCCCGCGTATATATATATATAAATATAAAAAAAAAACGCGAATACAATGATTAAAGCGAAAAGGTACGGACAAAAAAAAAATGTGGAGGTATAAAGGAGGTACCTAAAAAATAGCAAATTGAGTCGACGGAAAAGGGGTTCTCGTAAGATGAGACGCCATTGGAAGACTTCGAGTAAGGGCACACGAGCGGGAGGGATGTTTTTCTACGAAGCGACGCGATTTTGTTGTGCACGTTTCATTCATATCGGTAGAATAGCCACAAGATTGGAGATACAGCCGAAACATCACTGCGCATATTTTTATTCGTATTTAGTTCCCCGACCCCCTTTTGCGGGCGTTTCGTTTTGTCGTGTAAGAAAAAAAAAAAAAAAGAAAACAGAAATCACGAAAGCACCGGCTGTCGGCTAAGAAATGGTTAAGGTCACCCGACCCACACACACACGACGTCAAAATACAAAATGTATAAATTTATGAATTTAAACGCCATAACGGTTTTGAAGAATATCAACAAACTAAGAACACAAAACGACGACGACAATGAGAAACTTACGACGGGGAGGGGGAGCGAAGGAGAACGTCTCCTTCGTCCAAATCCTTCCGTCCTAGCAGCACGCGCGCGCGTTTCAAGAATGTTCCGATATGACCCATAAATTACGGCGTTTCCGGATCACGACAGTTGGCTCTCCCCTACCACTACAAACAACCCCCCCCCCCCCCCTTCCCTTCCTATTTCTCCGATTCATCTACAAGGGCGCGTCGCAGGAGGGGGGCTCGTCTTCAATCTGACCTTCGCCGCTGCTTCACTTTCACCTTGTCTATTATATTTTCCTCTTCACTAACGTTATTTCATTTTTTTTGTTGCCTACAACGTCATTTTGCGTCCCATTGTGGTCAACTCACTTGCGGCTTCTTCAGTTCCAACCGCTTTCTATCCCTCAGCACGCAAACACACATACATACACATGCACACGAACGCACACGCACGCACAGTTTAAAAATAAAATGAAATGGCCACATCCAGAAAGTGCCGGTTGAAAAACGGTTTCCTGGTATCCATCCTCATCCCTACGTACCTATACTTTCTCTTTTTATTTTTTTTGTACTCACTGGCGTCATTTTATAAGGACTATGCCGAACTTCCCTGTACTCCTCTCCCCCCCCCCCTTTCATTCCCCGCCCCTCCCCAATATCGTACTTTCTCTCTCCTCCCAGCTGCGAGTACACCTTGGCATTGAGGTCCCTACTACAAGATGTAGGTTCGGAAAGAGGGAATAAAAAAGGGAAAGAGAAAAAGGGAGTGCAAGAGGCACCAATATGTCTCCTCTTGTTCGTGCGTTTTCGCTTTGTGTGTGATCTACGGCATGGGTGCGTGCGCTCAGGGTTATAATCCGACATTCATTTAAAGCGTACTGCAGGCAGGCTGCCCGGCTTTTGTGATTGGTCTCAAGGTCGATACGAATTTTTCCTAAAGGAAATGGTTCCAGAGATTATACTATAGACCGCGCACGATGCAAGCAGGGAGCGCAGTTCAAAAGAAAAACAAAAAACAGCAGATTAAAAAAAAAAAGCAAGTTGTGGGGTGGAAGCGGGAAGCTCGAGATGCATTCCGGAAGTAAACAGGAGGAGGAGGTAAGAGGGGGGGGGGGGAAGGAGGGATTTTTTTTTTTTTTGAGAAGGTGATGATTAAGAGGGGGGACCTTTCCTTTTCTTTTTTTCTTTTACGAGCACGCGCGTGCCGTCTGCTTTCTTTGATATGTTCATCCACGTTTGGACTCTGCTTCACCGTAACTTGGCTAGTGGTGAAAACTAGGGTCCCAGCGCACCAGTCAGGCCGTCCGAACGAAGCATGTGACACATTCCGAGGGAGTGCGCTCCTCACATGTAGGGTTGTCACGTGCTGTGCTCGAACGCCCCAATTGGCTCGCGGGAGCCACAGCGATTGAATTATTTTCAAGTCTAGAAAAGATGGTTCACATGTTCGCGTCGACAATGCTGGTTCACATTTCTTTTAGTTCAGCCAAACTAGCGCCAAGTTCCCCGTATGGTCGCCATTTTGGTTCATGAAGCGAGCAGTTTCTTCATGATCTTTCCATTCTTGGCGAGCCGATCCGTAGTCGCGGTCACAAGTTGCATTATAAAGACATTTCTTGTGTACCAAAATTGCGTCATCGATACACCGGCGAAACAAGCTCACATTTTCGCATCGCCACCGGATGCGCGTCGGTGCTTGGCGGCATTGAAAATAATTTCCCTGACTTGAAATACCCAAGAAAAAAAAGCCGTTTACAACTCCCTGTAACGCCGAATTAGAGCGCAGCTCTTGAGAAGGAGAAGGGAAGGTACGGAGAGGGGGCTATGCCCCTATTCCTCTCCTGCTCGCCTCCCATTAGGGAAACAATTTCTGCTAAATTTAGCGAAAAAAATTCCCCGCTACATTTAGCGGGGAATTGTTTCCGCTGAATTTGGCGGGGAAATACTTCCGCTAAATTTGGCGGGGAAATTTTTCCGCTAGATCTGGCGGGGAATTTTTTTCGCTAAATGTAGCGAGGAATTTTTCCGCTAAATTTAACAGGGAAAATTTTCCGCTAAATTTAGCGAGGAAATTTACCCATCATGCACCGCGCGGTTCCGCCGACGGCGACGCCGACACCGCTCAAGCCGGAAACGGACGCCTAAGAGCTGCGCTCTAAAACAACGTTGTAAGAGGTCTGTAGAGATAAGAATTATTGATAAGTTGATTGCACGCGCAGTGACAAAGACGGTTATAGTGGCCGGGAATGATTTCAGTACTGTGACGCTCCATAGCGATCTCGGCGCGACTTGATCAGAACGACCCTTTCAAAAGTTTCGAACATTTGGTGGGACCAAAATGGCGATTGCCATGGCAACAGAACCCGAACAGCCAATCGCCTTGCGAGCTTTCGGGCGCCTCTAGGTTAGTTTCTGGCTAGCAGGCGGGAAATGTAAGGGCGCCACTTTACCTGGATCCAGTGCGCTTAGTTCCCTCCAGAGCAACCAAAACGGCGGCAAGGATCGTAACACCGAGACAACAGCGACTCATGATTACTTCAAGAAGCTACTTTTTTGCATTGCATGACACGTCTTGTACGACAAACACGCCTTCCAGTAAAACTGTCATTTCGGCCGTTCCGGACGTCCTGAACGCAAGCAACGCGACGCTATGAACCAGGCTCAACGACAGGCGCAAAGTCATGGCTCATGACTGCTACACAAAGCTACTTCTTGCATCGATTGCACCATTGTGTACAGCGAACAGTCATCTCGGTGAATTGGTCGTTGCTGTCGTTTCGGTTGTTTTCAAAGCAACCAAGGCAACTGTCTGAACAAGGTTGTATGCTGAGACGACGTATAAACACCCACACTAAACTTTATTGCAAATATTGGTGTAAGAAACGGACCAGTCAAGTTTTAGATAATAGTAAAACTAAAGCGCCAGACACAAAGAAGCGGACCACTTCATATGGTCATGCTTAAAGATTAAAAAGACTCTAAGTGTGCAGGCGAGCTGGTGGTAGCTAATCATGTAGTTCAACAACGTTCTATTTTGTGTCTGTTCCTTCGATTAAAAGTTTTCCTTTTCTGCACCACAGTCTCAGATGTTAAACGGCATTATTAAGGACTGAGAGAAGTTGTATTAAGTGGTGAATAATGCAGCCCATGCATCTGTGCCTATTCTAGTAACTACGTAACGTTCACAATACCATGAACTGAAATAGCACTAATCCACTATGATTAGTGTATACATGTGCCAACTGGTTGAAAACAAAAATTGGTAATAAAAAAAAAAACATTCGCATTGCTAGGAAACTTTAAGGTTGTGCGCTTATGATTAACTCTAGTTCAATTGATTCGAAATTATTTTACTTAATTTATGGAACACAGCGCGCAAGCCGAGGGAGAATAAGGCAATAAAATTACGCTGGCAAAACGCTAAATTTCAACTTATACGTTTAATGAAAAAAAAAAAAAACATCAGCGGTAAACAACTCAGTTATTGTTCTTAACACATGTCAGGGAAGGCAATTTCCTTTCAATGTAAATAAATCGATGTTTGGCTTACAGAAAAAATCGGTTCACCCTTCTTTCTTGGTGGCCTAAGCTTCTATAGAATCTCTCTGACATTCTAATCTCGCCCCTTCCAAGGATGGTGGTGTTACCAAAATCAGGGCCACATTCACAATCTGCGCAGTGTGAAGGAAGGTCCACTCCCCCCCCATTTTTTTTCTTCTTTTGCTGTTGATCGGTTGAACGCAGGGTCCATTCATTCCCTCTCATTCTCCGCTTTATGCACTTTCCTGTCTGACCAATGTACGCTCGTCCACAGTTCGGCGGAGTCTTGTAAACAACACCTACAGCACAGTCTGTATACTGTTAATGCGCTAGCATTAAAACTCTCGTTTAAAAAAAAAACAAAAAAAAAAACACAGGTGTCAATTCGTGCGGCTGTTTGTCAGCGCCGTGGATGACACCGCGAGGAGAGTGGCGTGGTGAGGAGGTATCGCGTTCACAGATACAACATCTCACCACGGCGGCGGGTAGAGAGGGAGAGGGTGACACGTGCTGACGTCAGGGCTTCGGACCAATACGAGTGTCGCGGCTGGTGCGGAGTCAGAGACAAGCAGGTGCCACGCCGCTTTGGAATGTAGCGCAGCTCAGTTGCCGCTCCGGCGATGGATGTGGTTCTTCTTTCTACGAGTGATGTGCCTGACCGTATTCAAGGGCGATGACGGAAAAAAGCCGAGGCCACGCTTCGGCTTTCTTCTGATGCAGTGCCGTCATTTAACGGGAATGCTAACGCATTTCCATCGGATGAATCCCATTGATCATCGAACATTTTTTTTTTCTTTTACTGTACACGTGTGCTTATTGCCAATCTTGTTTGCTACTTTAGGGCGGAGTTAAGCCTACTTTGATGGTGCAGGAAACACCATTTGGACATCATACCTAAGTGCAACTCTTTAATGTAGTGTGAGACCTGAAGAATGTATTGGAAAACCACTGGTCTCCCCATGAGCTTTTCTCTGCGTACTTGGGGTCCTTCCTTTAATTTTTTGGTAAGGTTTCTGCTACAAGCAACATACAATACTCATTGAAAATCCCGGCGATCCTAGTACCGTCACCTGCCGGCCAAAATTTCAGGCATCGAATGGTGGCACATCTAATAAAGAGCAGCCCGTAGGCATGAGGAAGCAGTACTTCTTTTAACCAGCTTCGAGTGTGACGAGTCATAAGCAAAGAGGCCTTTTTTCGACCGTGAGTGGTAGGGCCATCAAACATGTCCGCAATCGAATTTCAACTTCAAACCCCAAAAATGTGGGTCTCACCTATCGCAAAGTTCATAGGTAAACATGAGCCCTCCCAAATTTTGAGCGAAGACATCAACAACGGCCTTAACAGCACTGTCTTCGAGGTTTTCCCACACCTATCCATCGAAGCAGGAGATCGTCGACATAACGGAACACTTGGCAAACACGCTCACAATTGATGCTGTAGTGTAGGATATGGCACGGTCAAATTTGCCCCAAAAAGATGTCGCAGAGTACAGGGGCCACAAAGTACTCTGTATTTTGAGATTTAGGATGCTGTTGTTTCGGTTGTCTCCGTTGGTTGTCGTCATGCTTCATCGTTGCTGTTTGTCGTTGTTTTTTGTCGTCGTTGTTCGTCATCGCTCGTCATTGCTTGTTATTCGTCGTCATGATTCAACGCTGTGGTTCGTCGTCGCGGTTCGTTGTCATGGTTCGTCGTCGAGGTTATTCGTCGTGGTTCGTCGTCGTTCTTAGTCATCGCCGGTCATTCTTCTCATCTTGGTCCCCTCGCGTTCGTTCTTCTCTTCGAGAATGTTCGTCATCTTCTTCATGACAGGGCAGAGTATGGGTGAACGTTATTCCGCACTTCCACCAGAACTGTCACCAATGACAAGAAAGAGAACTGTAGATAACCTGAGAAAACTGGTGGCTAAATGGGGCAATCTTGTGCCTAAATCAAACTGTAGAATAATAGGCGAGGCGGGCGTCGATATCGGCGAGGGAGCGTGCTAGAGCGCTAGCGAAAGACTAACTTGGTGCTGCATGCTGCTGCTGTCTTTATACACTTCGGCGTTCGTGTGATGGAACAGCGTCACTGGTCTATCACGAGAAGTAACGCCCAATTACCACCAGCCGATACCAATCGCTCTTCTAGTATCTTTTGCGCACACTTGTATCTCAGAGAAACTTCGCGTGTGTGCGTTGCTACCCTAACATATTGTAGGACATTTGTTTCTACGCTAAAGCACCGTGAGAAAAGCGACGCCACAACCTCTAAAAATACGAAACATTAAAGGTACAGGACGAATCATCGCAAGACGCATAACCGAAAACAACTTGTGCCTTCAGATACCTACATTCGCAAGTCGGATCGCGTAAACGCATGTTGTCTTTTTCTTTGGGACCACGACAATAGAGCTTACACCCTTGTGGGTATAGCCAGCCTACCCTCCCCTTCGCGTGACGCCCCTACCTAATCTTACGCAACGAAATTCCGAAACTCTATTGCGGCATTTATACATAACGAGGTTGATGTCACCACTGTCCCGCGTCTTCATAATGCGTGACTCTTGAACCTTCTTTTCTATTACTACGACGGTTGTTATTACGACTATACCTTTTCAACTCAAGCCACGTAACCAACCGCCGCCATTATCTTCCAATTCCGAGAAACTCGACGCCCCTCCTTAAGAACCGAGGAGACCGTAGAGGAGTGGGGGGTTTCGATTGAGCTTCTTATCGAGAGAGTCCCGACCTTAACGGGCTCAGCGTCTTGCCCTACCGCCAAAGCCCCCCCGGATCGTCTGCGATTTTGATTCAGCCGTAAAAGAGGAGCCCGAGGGAGGAAAAGACACAGCTTCAGGGAAGGAAGCAAGATGGCGGCCACCAGCTTCAAGGAAAAAAGAGAGAGAGAAAGAGGGGGGGGGGGGAAGTGGGAGGAAGAGGAAGCGAACAGCGAACAGCCCGGTGTGAGTTTCAAGGTTGAACGGGCGCTCCTGAGGGGGGGGGGGGGGGATTGGAGACAGAGAAGAAGGTATGGTGGCATTGAAAGCTTGACATTGTGAAGGATGGCGACACAAATGTTGTCTCGCACACGCGCCGCCACTAGAAAGCAGAGGCAGCAGCGACGGCAGCTGTCGTGCATTTGGGCGCGTGCGTGCTCGTTGCTGCTTCGGACGTGTGTTGTGAACCCCCCCCCCCCCCCCCCCCCCCCCCCCCCACCTCTCACCCATCGAATGTCCTGTGCTGCATTTCCTTCCTCGAATAAAAAAGAAAAACAAAATCGAAGAGAGGATGAACAGGGTGGGGGCTGGAGGAGGAAATCAGAGTAGTGCCATCAGGTAGAGGATATGTCCCAATGTCGGAGCTTTATAAGGAGGACGGTGACGGGGCACAAAAGAAGGCGCCGTGTGCGTGCGTCGAAGGTGAGAGTCGCCCGTGGCCATGGAAATCGAAGGTAGGTTCCTCTTCCTATGTTACGTTGTTTATGTGTACTTATCTTACTCTTCTTTTCTTTCCTTTTCCTTTCTTATTTACCGGAAATCGCGTCTCGTCGTAGTAGTACGCTGCTGTTTGGGAACTGCCTTGCTTATTTCGCCATGTTTGAGTTCTCGTATTTTATTAAAAAATTTCACGCTTTTACGTAGGAAAATATACGCTACTGTACACTCTATGCGTGGCAGTTGTATACGCTTGTGTGTATGCTTTATTTATGCGTGTTGTCCTCCATTTTCGTAATCTCGCGGTCTTGCAGGAATAAAAAAAAAAATGAAGGTGTAGGAGCTTCCTGTTTTGTGGCTATACGCACCTCGTTGATGCGTGGAGTGCTCGCGCACTCGTTACCTTACGCAATGGACGGTGCATGCTCTAGCAGCTTGTCTTCTTTTGGGTCCGACTCGTGCCTGTCCCATCGAAGTAACTCTGAACTCTGCTTCCCATCTTTTATTTTATTTTCTTCCTTCCAATCCCGTGAGAAAAAAGGTCGAGAGCCTTCTCCTAGGGGGGAAAAAGTGGGCGAAAGATTGGGTTTGGAAAAAGTCCGCAACTTCCCGGAAACTAACTCCACAGGGTCCGGACTCGGGAGTTGGTTTGGCGGTAAAGGTTATCGGATGCGGGTTTTTCGTCGGTGAATCAAGGTTGGTAGGGTGCCCTATTGATGAGCCTGAGATTTTTTCTCTCCCCTTCTTCCCGTCCTCTGGGCTGGATACGAGTTAAAGGGTCGTATACCGTTGCGTAAGATGGCGCCAATAGGATCACTTCTTACGGAAGCGCAATTGGATCCGACCAAAAAAAAATACACCGAGGATTAAAACGGGAAACGGATATGTCGTGACTCGAAAATAAAATATGTTTCTCGTTTGGAAGCGGTAATATGGTGGCATTTCAAGGAATAAATCACCTTGAATGTTTCTTTTTATTTATTTGTTATTTTGCTACTACCATCACGCCCGGGAAAAACCAACTTAGTTGTCACACGAGGTCATGAGTGAACCTAGAGCCATGAGAACAAAATAAAACGCAAATGCATAGAAACTCACACGTGCACACTCGCACATACACACACAAGCGCGCACTCACATTTACACACGCACGGACGCACGCACGCACCACCAACGCGAAAGCGAAAGCGCGATGGATATCGACAGAACGGGATGATTGAGTGCTGTGATTACGAAGGGCTGCGTCTACGCTGTCGAGCTGAAATGTGTCTAGGGCAACACATACTGGATAAACTGGACGTTGGGTTTTTCAGCCACATCTTGGTATAGGAAACTCAAGAACTCACTCCGGCACTCAATTCATCTATTTGAATTCATGAAGTTCAAATTCAACTCCACTCATAAGTCAGGCATCGTATACTTCGCTGGCCATCTTACCTTTCTGCAGAAGAAGCAGATGACGCTACTTCAAGGCAGGCTAAGCTGTCCAAAGAATCGTGCAGCAGATGTGACTACTGAGCGTGACTTGCTACGTTGAATAGTACTTATACATATTTCAACCATCTTGACCCAAAATCGCTTTTATTTTTTTGCATTGAGAGAGGGTAATAAGAACGATGTCTTGGTAAATAAACAACATAGGTCATTTTTGAACTATGACGAGCAAAATAAGCTGAAAACGTTTAAACCGAAAAATTTATAGCCGGTATACCTTGCTTTTTTTTATTTACTTTGGGATAAACAGTATAAATTCTCAGTAAAACTGTTTGTGTGTCTCTTTTCTCACCACAATGGAGCGCTTGGCTCTCAACGGCGCGCGAAATCGTTGCCTATGCACGATAAGAAGTTCTTATTTTCTTTAGCGTTTTGTTAAGAAGTGTTACGTTTTGAACCTGGCCCCGCGTTAGGTTCCACAAAGGGCAGTTAGTTAGTGTTTTTAATTTTCGGGGTTTCCAAACCGCACTGGATAAAGATGTTTGCAGGAACACTACACAAAAGTATTTTAGGTGAACCTCACTTCTCCGTGAAGCTTATAGCAAACTGCGCATTTATAAAAAGGGTTATTGGTGCTTCGTTTTCCTGAAAACAATCGGGTGTGACTATTTCTTATTTAAATAAAATTGTCAAGTCATGATGAAGTAAGCTACCCGGCGCTGGCTCATCCTGATGCTATTTCTAGAGATTTTCTGATGCCTGTCGATGACACCTCGTGCAAGTCCGAAAACATATCCAATATAAAACTACAGATGTGACTCCCATTCTTGAATAAAGTTAAAACTATATATATATATATATATATATATATATATTTTGTGGGGTTTGTTCAATATATCTGTGTATTGTGGAGCGAGTAGAGAGAACGCTATTTTCAAACCTAAGCTGATATACCGTAAACGACTTTTCGCGGGCTCAATATTTCGCAGTTTAGGTCAAAGCTGAAGTTTTGGAATAATTCGCGGGTTCTAATTTTAGCGACGCGGTGGGATCTTCATATAGATTCCAATGTGTTTACAATTTACCGGAATTATTCACAGGACCTATTTTTCGCGAATCGTAGGCGATTCGCGAAATTCGCGAAAATTAGGTCCTCGCGAAAATTAAGTCGTTTACAGTCACGGAAATATAACCATTTGTGATTTTTTTTTTTTTGCTTGTCTTCGGCGCATTTTGACCTTTGTTACTCTTTGCGCCACAAAATACCAAATATTCAATCTTGTGCGTCAGGGCTCCACCAATAAATGAGCAGTGTTGATTATGCTTTATATTAAAATGTTCTATAGTAAGATAATGCTCTATATTAAAATAAGAGTGGATTTCATTGTCATAAGGTCTGAATTTGATTTTTTTATATCTTGATGTATTTCAGTGATATCAGGGTTGGGCAGAAATACTCGAAAATGTATTTGGAAATACAAATACTGGGATACATTGAAATAGTAGCTAAAATACTGATACTAAAATACATCTGTAAAAATGTATCGCGATACGCATCGGAAATACATTTTAAATAGAGGCGAAAAGTATTTGGAAATACAAATACAGGAATACATTTTAGGGAGGGCAGAAATACAAATACAGAAATACTGATACTGCAATACATTTTTCACATTTGTTAGAGACGCCAACTGAGATGAAGTTTGAAGTGGAAGTTTTTGATCCCGAAATTACTTTCCCGTATACAGGCTTGGCACTTTGCCTTGAAGGTAGTGGTTTCGGACGACGAGGAATCTTCAATGGGCTCAAAAAAAACGTTCCATCAAGGACTGACCGCGGTCCCTACCCTGACATCCTGCCTGCCTGACGAGGAATGCGAAAAGACTTCGACTTCTAAATAAATTCTGTCACCCTGATTCCCATCAAAACATCACCACGCCCCTGTCCAATAAGGACGTTTCTGCCAACATTGATCACACGACGTCACGGTGGAATGAACTGGTATTCTTTATCTGTAGGTGTGGCCTTGAACATGAAACTTTACCACGCTGGTGTATCAAAGTGCAATAGGTATTTTCGTTGTAGGTTACATCGTTGAAGATCATGCAGGCAGTGTCATTTGGAATTTTTCAGAATAGTGGACCACCTGAAGCATCCTGGAACACGTGTCTCATCTTCTGTTACGGTTGAAAAAACGATACGATGGCATCCCTGTTGTGAACGTCCTTCCTGCAAACCCTCCGCCAGCGACGCATGGATTGCAGTCATCAAGTTTTGCCTAGCATCACCCAAACAGAGACCTCGTGGATTGCAACCTGATATTGCCGGCAAGAGATACATTTATAAGCGGACATTGAATGCCAGCAAACAATGACTCAAGAAATTCCTAGATAAGCATTCGGCTCCCGCTTATGCACCTGGATCTCTAATTATATAATGAGCAGGAACAGCTTTGCATTCACTGAAGTTACACGGAGCTGCTCATGAGGTTTAAAAAAATATTGCGCAATCACTTTTATTCTCGTACTATGCAACATAGAGGGCATTCCCAAAAAAAGAAGAACGGTGTTTTTTGGCCAGGGTAAATAAACTGCATCACAGAAGGCTCGAACTCCGTGAAAACGTGAAGCTACCGGTCTGGATAAAGAACGCCAAAGTTTGGGGGCCTGAGGTTGCCTGGATCAGAAGAGAATTGGGAAAGACAATATTGTTCTATGACCTAAGCCTAAGATTGTCAAACAAGAAAAGGCATTCTCTGTGCCAATATTATGTATTTCAGTGAGAAAGCAAAGAAACAAACAAACACTTGTCAGGAAGGAAAAAAAAAACAATATCTGGTTTCTTGCTGACAAGTGTTTTTCATTTATATAAGTCCCACATGCGTTGACAATGTCGATTCTTGTTTAGACGTTATTAGGCTTAGGTGGACGTCGGCTCATAGAGAAATATAGCCGTTCTCAATTATCGTTTAATACAGGTAACGTCACTTTCTCACATTTCCGCGTCCTATCCCAAACGCTAGCGCCACATTTCCATGGAGTTTCAGCATTCTGAAAAGCATAATTTATTTACCCGGGCCTAAAAACATGCATTAATGTGGCAATTCGGGCTAGTTGGTTCATGATCGTAGACAAGCGCCGAGGAAATAGACAGGGACAAGAAGTTAACGTGAACGGCGCCAGTGTTTACCTCAACATCTTGTCCCTGTTTATTGTTTCGGCGCTTGTCTACGACCTAAAAACACGATTTTAACGCGAGAGCGTTAAGGAGCTCGCGTCTCAGAAAAGCCGGCGTCGGTGGCGTGCGCTAAAATCCAAGATTGGTTGATAGGGTCATGACATCACAGCCACAATACCTCGCGCATGAATTTCAAACAACCCTCAACGTTCCCGTGATACGTGACGTCACGCGTGGAAGGAAATTCAATAAAAAACAACGTGACATGTATCGCGAATTAAAAGTCGCCGCACCTCTCAAACCATTTTACTTTACAAGGTAATTCATTTGTCTTCAAGAAATATTTGAAGAACATTTGGCGGTATGCGAACGCACGACCCTCCGGTTGCGAGCCAGACACGCTACCGACTAGGCCGGCGCAAGGCACGCTTTCACGGGTCGGGAACGAGCGGGAGTTTCTATGTTTCTATGTTTCGCCATCGCGTTCCACTCTTAAAGGCGAAGCTTAAGATTCCTCTAGTTTTTCTTTTCTCGGGAACTCTCTGTATTTCTCCTCGAGCTATTAAGCCAATGCTATAATGCTCGAGCTATGAGCGAGACCGTAGCGCTAGAATTTTGACGTCATCTACCGCAGGCAAGCGTGGGGCATGAATTGAACACGAATGCTGATCAGCGTTCGACTGAAGCTAGTGTTCTCACTGATTGAACACAGTGGGAGCACGAGTTCCCGCCGAGCGCTGACGCAACACTCATGTCCAATTCGTGCCCCTCACCGGCAGGTGACGGTGAAGGTCTAGCGCTGCGGCCTTGCTCTCAAGAACGGATTGATGAAGCACTAGTACGAAAATGTATTTACATAGCCGTTAGATATCCCCACGCACAAGCTTTCGTAATATCCGCCAATAGACCCTTTTCGAAAGTCCATCAAGCAACATTTGCAGTCGCCATTGCTTGGACGCTAAGCGTGTGATTGGATCCGAGTCCTTGCCGAACGCTGACGTCAGCACTCGTGTCCAATACGTGCTGACCCGAGTTCACGCCGGACGCTGACGTCAGCACTCGTCTCCAATACATGCTCAGAGTAGGTGAGCAAGAAATGGTGGACAGGCGTTGGCGCGGACTTTTGAAAAGGGTTTACTGTACGCTTCTAAACTGCCTTCGGGAGGAACAAGACATATCTCGTGTCACCATAAATCTGAGCGCAGTCAACGGCTACAAGACGTAAACACACAGCCGCACAGACTAAAAACGCTAGGTCACGGCGCATTCGCAGTGCTTAATTGGCTTAGTCAGTGATGGAAGACGACAAAAAGACGACGAACAGAGCGACGGTGCGATTTTGGGCACTGCTTGAATGGCTCCTCCACCGTCTCGCAGCATCGGTTGCGCTCGAACTTATGGTGAAACGAAGTATAGGTACCCCGATCTGAAAGGAAGAATGCAAATGAATAAGTGAAACAATTCGCCTTCCTAAGAGTCATATTAGATAAGTTCTTCTCTGGAAATTCTATATTAACCAAAAAAAAAAAAACACAAAAATCTAAAACCTTTGTAGAGCATATTCAAATAATTACTGCAACGAGAAAGTAATACTCTAACAGCCGTTTGAACCCATAGACCGTTTCACTGAAAGAGGGCGAGACAGCAAAAGGGAAAGTGCTACCGGCGCTTTCCCCATCGCTGGGTCGTTAGAAACAGTGAAAGTCCCGGATGAGAGGATTCGCCGGTGTTGGGTGTCTGCAGTGCCCGAACTTCGTTCGCGCTTTCTTCTCTGCTTTAAACTCGCAAACTTAATTACAGCCACGGGCTTCGATGGCGACAGTCCCCCGGTCGTCGGGACACCATTGCTTGGTCATAAGGTGCACAAATAACGACAGAAAGCGTCAAATACTGTCCGAGGACCTAAGTAGCTTGCAAGGAATCCGGCAAGTGCGGCTGCAATGTCTTTAAGCTCCATCGCTTTTTACATGACCCCGGTCTCCGGCGGCAGTGGATTGCGTCCGTAAACCGAAAAGACGTTTCCTCAACGCCATCCTCTCGACTGTGCTCGGAACATTTTGTGAATGGAGCGCGCACCGAACGCTGAACCGCCGATGAACATGGGGTACACTCGCAAGGTG